>CM069132.1:6892587-7092587 GCA_035221665.1 Okamejei kenojei | reverse complement strand
AAATGCTAAAGTGCCTGCAACAGTAAAACGACACATCAAAAGGAGATTGTGTCTGTAAGGAGCAGACAAATCTTCGTTCATTGGCGAATCCGAGATTAGTCCCAGTTACCACTGTACTTTATTTAAAAGTCTTCATTGTCTTGCCCGATCTTTGTGATGTTTTCCTTTACACCTTTAAGGGGATAAGGCCTGGTAAATGTTGCACCACAGAGGGCACTGGTGTGTGAGGATCGGACTTTGTTAATGATGGCAAAAGGTCAAAGGAACAACGTTAGATTATTGTAAAGAAGGCCAGATCAGCAGATGTGTCCATGAAGACTAACATAGACATAGGCATAGAAAATAGGTGCAGGCGTAGGCCATTTGGCCCATCGAGCCAGCACCGCCATTCAATGTGATCACAGCTGAACATCCAAAATCTGCACTCTGTTCCTGCTTTGATTCCGTTAGCCCTAAGAGCTATATCTAACTCTCTCTTGAATACATCCAGTGAATTGTCCTCCACTGCTGTCACCCATTTCTTCTGTCTAGAGATGCTGCCTGTCCCGCTGAGTTACTCCAGCATTTTTGTGTATCTTCAGTACGAATATTGAATTTCTCTAACTTCAGGTATCCTTGCTTTCCCTCTCTCTCTGGTCCCTCCCCCACCTTAGTTCTCCGACTTTCTCCCTGATTAATGTTATTGTTTGGATTTTACTCGTTGTCACCTTCCCCTCAGCAAACAGTGAACCATTCCACGTTTTATTGATCAACGTCTGCTTTGATCTGTCATTTCTACACCTTACCCTTCCATATCTCTGGTTTCCCTCTCCCCTGACTCTCAGTCTGTGGAAGGATCTCGAACCAAATGGCCACCCATTCCTTCCCTCCAGAGATGCTGCCTGTCCTGCTGAGTGACTCCACCATTTTGTGTGTGCCTCCTGCAGAAAGAATTATGTTCATAAAGAATAGGAGCAGAATTAGGTCTATTCCGCCATTCAATCGTGGCTGATCTACCTCTCCCTCCGAACCCCATTCTCCTGCCTTCCTCCCCATAACCCCTGACACCCGCACTAATCAAGAATCTATCTATGTCCGCCTTAAAAACATCCACTGACTTGGCCTCCACAGCCTTCTGTGGCGATGGATTACTCAAGAAATTCCTCCTCATCTTCCTAAAGGAATGTCCTTTAATTCTGAGGCTGCAACCTCTGGTCCAAGACTCTCCCACTTGTGGAAACTGCAATCTGTCTCTCCCTCCAGAAACCAGAAATGAAATCTGATTTTTGTTTAGTGGGTAAACTGGCATAAGGAGCTGACAGTTGAATCTTGTATTCAGCATTGTTGCCAATAATGTTTCCTGACCTATTCGACACTGAAAAGCAGAGTTTTCTGTAAATTTACTTTGTACGATCAGACGGAGAGTCTCGCCATGTCCGCAGATTCTGCGAAGGGAAGGACAAGGCTCAACAGCATGATAGCCAAATCTATCATCTCCACACAGGTGGCTATCGTGTGTGGGAAGCAACTGCAGATGCTGGTTTAAACCGGAGATAGACGCAAAAAGCTGGAGTAACTCATGTGGGACAGGCAGCGACTCTGGAGAGAAGGAATAGGTGACTTAGAAGGATCTCAACCCGAAACGTCACCCATTCCATCTCTCCAGAGATGCTGTCTGGCCCGCTGAGTTACTCCAGCTTTTTGTGTCTATCTTAGGGTGGACCAAGACTGGCATGCTCGACCAATTTCCCTTCTGGGATAAATAAAGTTCTATCGTATGGCATTTTTTTATATCGTATGTAGTGCTTTAAGCCCAGGAGCACCTCAGTACTAAACTGCTAAAATGAATTTATTAGGCTATTTGACAATTTTATTCCCACACTCCCGGCTGAGTGACCTTTCATTATTGCCATCTTGTTTGTGCCAATGAGAGTTCAGTTAAGGGCACCGTGCCAGCTTCTGGCTTTCAAGTTCATTCTCTGCAGCAGCTTGCCAAGGTAGGCCCGAGATCAGACATTGTGTGCAGGTTGTCACAAACTATTAGAAACAGAGGACAAAATAGATGCAGGAGTAGGCCATTCGGCCCTTCAAGCCAGCGCCGCCATTCAATGTGATCATGGCTGATCATCCAAGATCAGTTCCCCGTTCCTGCTTTCTCTCCTTATCCCTTGATTCCATTAGCCCTAAGAGCTCTCTCTTGAAAACATCCAGTGAATTGGCCTCCACTGCCTTCTGTGACTGAGAATTCCAAAGACTCACAGCTCTCTGGGTGAAAAAGTTTTTCCTCACCTCAGTCCTAAATTCTTAAGGGCCTGTCCCACTGTACGAGGTAATTCAAGAATTCTCCCGTGTTTCCCCTGATTCGAACTCGGAGGCTCTCGTGGACGTTTTACAACATGCTGAAAAAACTTCACGAGCTTTACCGCGTTTCCCGAGTACCTGTCGCTAGCGTTACGAGCCGCTAAGAGACGGCCCGAGCTCCGACGTACCTGCTACGTACATTCTACATACTTACCAGGAGTTTGATTTTTTTTTTAAACTCGGGAGAGCTCTTGGGTAAACTCGTACAGTGGGACAGGCCCTTTTTTCTTAAGAATACACCTTATTCTTAAACTGTGACCCCTGGTTCTGGGCTCCCCCGAACACCGGGAACATATTTCCTGCATCTAGCCTGTCCAATCCTTTAAGAAGTGTATATGCTTCTGTAAGATCTCTTCTCATGCTTTGAAATTCCAGTGAATTGACCAACATGTTCATGCACTGACTGTGCCATCACCAACATCTAAAGCAAAAAAACCAAGAACATCGGCGTGGATGGTTGCACTCCATAAACTGCCACGGATCGTATGTGCCTCCACCACCATCCCTGGCAATGCGTTCCAGGCCCCCACCGGCCTCTGTGTGAAAAATGTGTTCTGCACATCTCCGTTACAGTTTACCAGCTTTGACCTCTGGTGTTACATGTTTCCACTCAGGTTCTGAATATCTATTCTATCCATGCCACTCATAATTTAAATTACTTCTATCAAGTCTCCCCTCAGCCTCCGACCATCCTGACAACACAACCCGTCTGTCCGATGATATACAAAAAAGTGCTGGAGTAACTCAGCGGGTCAATAGACAATAGACACTAGGTGCGGGAGGAGGCCATTCGGCCCTTCGAGCCCGCACTGCCATTCAATGTGATCATGGCTGATCATCCACAATCAGTACCCCGTTCCTGCCTTCTCCCCATATCCCCTGACTCCGCTATCTAAAAGAGCCCTATCTAGCACTCTCTTGAAAGTATCCATAGAACCGGCCTCCACCGCCCTCTGAGGCAGAGAATTCCACAGACTCGCAACTCTCTGTGAGAAAAAGTGTTTCCTTGTCTCCGTTCTAAATGGCTGACCCCTTATTCTTAAACTGTGGCCCCTGTTTCTGGACTCCCCCAACATCGGGAACATGTTTCCTGCCTCGAGCGTGTCCAAACCCTTAATAATCTTATATGTTTCAATGAGATATCCTCTCATCCTCCTAAATTCAAGATTATACAAGCCCAGCCGCTCCATTCTCTCAGCGTATGACAGCCCCGCCATCCCGTGAATTAACCTTGTAAACCTACGCTGCACTCCCTCAATAGCAAGGATGTCCTTCCTCAAATTAGGGGACCAAAACTGCACACAATACTCCAGGTGTGGTCTCACTGTCAGGCAGCATCTCTGGAGAGAGGAGGAGATTTTTGAGGGAAGGAGGGATCACAGAGGGGGATTTTGAGGGAAGGACTGAGAGTGCTGCCTCACCCACTGAGTTACTCCGGCATTTTGAGTCTAGCATACCTGGAGAGACGGGGGTGGGTGACCATTCGGGACAGGATCCACTCACACACCAAGTCTATCCAGCCTCTCTCTTCCTCCAGCTGAAAGCCTGTAATCCAGGCAGCATGTACTGCCGCCTATAATGAACTATGATCTTGCACCCTTTCACTACTCGACGTGGGGGAACTACGGCGAGGGATGGGAGGGGGGAGGAACAAAGGAGGATTCAGCACGGGGGGGGACTGCCGTGAGGGGGGGGGGGGGGGGGAGGGGGGAGGGGGCAGGGGGGATGGGAGGGGGGTGAGAAGAACAAAGAAGGACCTGACATAGGGGGACTGTCGTGAGGGGAGCAGGGTTGGATGGGAGGGGAGGAGGATTAACAAAGGAAGACCCGGCATAGGGGGACTGTCGTGAGGGGGCGGAGGGGGTAAGGGGGGGTGGGAGGGGGGGGGGGAGAAAAAAGAAGGATCTGACATAGGGGGGGCTGCTGTGAGGGGGTTAGGGGGGGGATGGGAGGGGAGGAGGATTAACAAAGGAGGACCCGGCATAGGGGGACTGCATGGGGGGGAGAGGGGGTAAGGGGGTGGGAAGAACAAAGAAGGACATAGAGGGGGCTGCCATGAGGGGGGGAGATGGGGGAGGGGGAGATGGGTGGGTGGAGGGGGAATAACAAAGGAGGACCTGGCGCGCGATACTTTGTCACTTTGTCGATGCCCTTTACGTAGCGACTATTTGCATACCTTGGATATGAAAGCAAAGACTTTCACGGTGACTTGTTCACTTGTGGCAGTAAAGTATTGCATTCAAATCAATTCAATTCAGTACCAAACTACAAAGGAGTCCTCCCAGTCGGAAGAAAGGTATGCTTGCCTCTGGATAGAGGTCCAAGGGAAGCAAAGGGCCAGCGATGGGCATTATATTTATATCTGCACATGCACTAAAATCAAACACATCACCGCAGACACAATAAAAAATAAGCTTAATCTGAACTTTAGGTCCGATCTTTTCCATTGGGCAGACCTCATTGAAACGTAACGAATAGTGAAAGGCCTGGATAGAGTGGATGTGGAGGGGATGTTTCCACTAGTGGGAGAGTCTAGGACTAGAGGTTATAGCCTCAGAATTAAAGGGTGTTCCTCTAGGAAGATGAGGAGGAATTTCTTTAGCCAGAGGGTGGAGAACCCGTGGAATTCTTGGCCACAGTAGGCTGGGGTGGCCAAGTCAGTGGATATTTTGAAGGCAGAGATTGAAAGATTCTTGATTAGTGCGGGTGTCAGGGGTTATGGGGAGAAGGCAGGAGAATGGGGTTAAGGGCCTGTCCCACTGTACGAGGTAATTCAAGAGTTCTCCAGAGTTTCCCTGATTCAAACTCGGAGAATTACGGTAATAGCCGCTAATAGGTACTCGAGGACATTTTTCAACATGTTGAAAAAACTTCACGAGCTTAGCGCGTTTCCCAAGTACCTGCCGTTAGCGTTACGAGCCGCTAAGAGACGTCCTGAGCTCCGGCGTACCTGCCACGTACATTCTACGTGCTTACCACGAGTTAGATTTTTTGGGGGCAAACTCGTACAGTGGGACAGGCCCGTTAGGAGGTGAGATAGATCAGTCAAACTTGATGGGCCAAATGGCCTAATTGTGCTCCTATCACTTATGACCTTATGACCTTGTAGTGTTCAGATCCCTTCTCGAAAAAGGCCAGAATGTGGAGTTCATGCCACATTCTCACCCAACGTTATTGTCCTCAGCATCTTTTTTTATATATATCCAGTTTACGCAGAGGAAACAAAAGTAAGGCTGACTTTTATTTTTGAGGATATTTGCAGTCCCTTTGATTTGACGTTTCAGTGAGCAGGTTTTGCAAACAATTGAACAGCAGTAACCTCTGTGCCCTTCATCACCATTCAAAGCCCCAGTGAGTCAAGTTGTGCTCTGTGTTATTGTGCATTGTCCCACTTAGGAGACCTAAACAGCAACCTCTGGTGACCTTGCCCGCCACACAAGGTTTCCATGAGGTCACCGGAGGTTTTGGTCACTCTCCCTAATGGTCGAAAGCGGTTTCCGCGTGGTCGAGGCTTCATCTAGGCTGCTGCTATTTTTCCATCAAGATTAAAACCGGAATCGACTAAAAATTTTGGGTGGCGGGCAAGGTCACTAGAGGTTGCTGTTTAGGTCTCCTAGGTGGGACAGGGGTGTAGGATACAATTGTAACGTCACAATGTGGAGATGCCTGGGTTTTAAAGCCCAACAACTCCAGGTGTCATCCAAGCGGTAGTGGGAAAATTCACAGAGAGATGACAGAATTAAGCAAAAAGCTAGAAAACAGCACAAATTAAAATAAAAATATATTTAAAAAACTGCAGATGTTGGAAAGCTAAATGAAAACAGAAAGTGCCGAACACAACCAGCCGGTCGGGCAGCAAGAAATATTTCAAATTGAATACCCTTTGAAAGAAGTGTGTAGGAAGGAACTACAGGTGCAGGTTTACACTGAAAGTCAACACGAAATGCTGGCGTAACTCAGCGGGACAGGCAGCATCTCAGGAGAGACGGCATGGGTTACACTGAAGACAGACACAAAATGATGGAGTTACGGGCCTGTCCCACTTACGCGACTTTTTCGGCGACTGCCGGCACCCGTCATAGGCCCTTGCAGGTCGCCGAAAATTTTCAACATGTTGAAAATCCAGCGGCGACCAGAAAGACGCTTCGACTCTTTGGGCGACTGAGGAGACGACTCACGGCCATACAGGCGACACACTGGCGACACCCTGGCGACATGTCGCGGGGTGAAACCTTGTATGGTTGTGAGTAGTCGCCCAAAGAGTCGCACCTTGTTCTGTTCGCCACTGGATTTTCAACATTATAGCACTTTTTGGGCATGCATTCGGTCAAGTAGAGGCTAATTACAAATCAATAACATTAGCCAACTCCGAAACATGAATCATTTGTAATTTGCCTGTTTTGTAATTAGTTGACAAAACCTTAATTTATTAATCCGGAATATCCAGGGGGATGGGATAAGTGTAATATTAAAATGACATACAAGGTGTCAGGCTGTCTGTCACAACATACAGCCCCGATAACCCATTATTTCCTTCAGTTAAATATTGGGAAGGTAGCACTATTGTCATTTGCCACTCACTTATTATGTTTGTTTACCTCACTGACTATTTCTAACCACCCCCCCCCCCCCAAATTGCTTTGACAGGTTGAATAGAAATGTCCCCAATCTCGTTGTTTTATTAATTGAACACGTAGATGAACATCCTCAAGGAGTGTAATCAGATGGAAACTGATTCAGATGCGATGTTTAAGAGCTTATTCAAAGGCATATTTTAAAGGAGTGACACAGATACTTGCAGGGGAATGTGTGAGGAGGTTATTATTTGTCTTTAGTTTTAGCTTGAACCAGGACACCTGAAGATTCAAAGTTTAATATACTAATTGTGCTGATGCTGACAACTAACCACGTAATGAATATCATCCATTCCGGAGGTTTTATTTTTCTGATGCCATTTAAACTTCACTTGGATTTCATTCACTTCAATGTAAAAGTAATTGGGAATGGGGAGCATTGGAACAAAAAATTTGCCCTTGGTACATATTAACTGTAATATAACGATGTATGCATGTTGGTAGGTGCAATCAAAACAAATATATTTTTATCATTGTTATGTTATGAATACCACAGAAAATATTATATACTCTCAAGATCAAATTTAATAGAATAATATTGCTTAAATATATAGTTGTTGGACTTTGCATTTCGGAAAAGTCCCAGCTGAGAGGAAGACAGCAACATACTGAAAATGTTGGGGGTGAAAATAACTTCAGGACAGTTTTTTAGGAAAATGAAGGAAATGGTAACAGAATACTTATACAGCTCAGTGAGTATAGTTTTATGGATGAGAAATTGTGTTCAACCAATTGATGACTCCTTTGACAAAGTAACTAGCATGTTAGATAACAAGGAAGCCAATGGATGTAGCAAATGTTGTTATTACAAAATTTGGTCTTTGAAGTGTCCCATTAAAGATTACCGCATTAGATAAGCACCTGTGGACTTGAACGTAATGTTAGAAACATAGAAACATAGAAAATAGGTGCAGGAGTAGACCATTCGGCCCTTCGAGCCTGCACCACCATTCAATATGATCATGGCTGATCATCCAACTCAGTATCCTGTACCTGCCTTCTCTCCATACCCTCCGATCCCCTTAGCCACAAGGGCCACATCTAACTCCCTCTTAAATATAGCCAATGAACTGGCCTCAACTACCCTCTGTGGCAGAGAGTTCCAGAGACTCACCACTCTCTGTGTGAAAAAAGTCTTCCTCAACTCGGTCTTAAAGGATTTCCCCCTTATCCTTAAGCTGTGACCCCTTGTCCTGGACTTCCCCAACATCGGGAACAATCTTCCTGCATCTAGCCTGTCCAACCCCTTAAGAATTTTGTAAGTTTCTATAAGATCCCCTCTCAATCTCCTAAATTCTAGAGAGCATAAACCGAGTCTATCCAGTCTTTCTTCATAAGACAGTCCTGACATCCCAGGAATCAGTCTGGTGAACCTTCTCTACACTCCCTCTGTGGCAATAATGTCCTTCCACAGATTTGGAGACCAAAACTGTACGCAATACTCCAGGTGTGGTCTCACCAAGACCCTGTACACAGTTAAGTCAGGGGGTCAGATATGGGGCTTTATGTGTGGGCCAGATATATTGTCAGTGCAAAGGGGCTTGGAGCAAGGCCAAGTGTGCATCCAGAGTCAAGGTCTGGAATAGTTCTAGGTGTGCCGTCAAAGCTGGGACAATGGGAGTGTTCAGCACTGAGAACCTAAGCAGGTAAGCAGCTTTAATTGGTGTGACATACTTTAAACAACTTTAACAAAACGTATCTTTTTTTTTAATTTATAAGCCACGGAGTAATATTCTTTAAAATATTGTTTCAATCTATTTAAACTGTTCTTAAAGGCACGTGCAACCTGGTCACCATTAGCAACCGACTATACCTCTGGAAGGGCAGGTATTGGAGGCCGTTAGCTCAATGGAAACCCTCATTCTTGTGGAAGTAAAACATTTAGTGTCGCAAAGCTCATGGTGGACTTGACCCGATGTTGTACGTCATCTGATAAGAAGGATCTCCACCCGAAACGCCACCCATTCCGTAGACTTCTATGGAATGAGCAGCCTGAAGAAAGGTCTCGACCCGAAACGTCACCCATTCCTATTCTCCAGAGATGCTGCATTGCCCGCTGAGTTACTCCAGCATTTCGTGTCCATCTTCGGTTTAAACCAGCATCTGCAGTTCCATCCTACACACTATTACATCGAAACATAGAAAATAGGTGCAGGTGTAGGCCATTCTACCCTTCGAGCCAGCACAATATTGCAGATCAATATGATCATGGCTGATCATCCAAATTCAGTACCCCATTCCTGTTTTTTCCCCATATCCCTTGATTCCGTTAGCGCTAAGAGCCAAAAATCTGTAGCCTCCCTTTGATCTGGTATTTTGTTGGTTCACATGCTTGATCAATGGTGTTTTATCATAAATGTTTTATTATTATTAATGTTTAGTGTTTTCTGAGTCATTCATAACTGTCACTGTATGTCATGTTGTTACTTGTGGGCGGAGCACCAAGGCAAATTCCTTGTATGTGAATACTTGGCCAATAAACTTACTTACTTACTTACTTACTTAACACTCTCTTGAAACATCCAGTGAATTGGCGTCCACTGCCTTCTGTGGCAGAGAATTTCACAGATTCACAACCCACTGGGTGAAAGCCACAGATTCACAACTCTCTGGGTGTTTGGAAGGGTGAAGGCGTTCTGCCCTGGTGAAGAAGACTTTCGGCACATGGACCCTTTCATAGAGAGGAAAACCTGGAGTAACTCAGCGGGTCGGGCAGCATCTTTGGAGAAGAGGAACAGGTGACATCGCAGGTTGAGACCCTTCTTCAGCCTGAGAGTCATTATTTTCCCCAGACTCAGTGAGAAGAAGGGTCTCGACCCGAAACGTCACCCATTCCTTCTCTCCAGAGAAGCAGTGTGTGACCCGATGAGTTACTCCAGCTTTTTGTGTCTATCTGCAATATTGTGCAACCCCCCCCCCCGGGTGCTTGATGCAAACTCAGCAATGTGAATAACGCATTAGTCACCGTCTTTGTGTACACGTTGATCCACTTTACATCATCAGTAGTCGACTTGGCGTGTAAATATCCTGTTGTGTCAACTACCGTTGGAGTTGTGATGTGCGGGAAGAATCTGCAGATGCTGGCTTAAACCGTATGGACACAACACAGCTGGGATAGCGGCCACGGTGGCGAAGCGGCAGAGTTGCTGCCTTCCACCACTTACAGCGCCAGATACCCAGGTTCGATCCCAACCACGGGTGCTGTCTACATGGAGTTTGTACGTCCCCCCTGTGACCTGCGCGGGTTTTCTCCGAGATCTTCGGTTTCCTCCCACACTCCAAAGACGTACAGGTTTGGAGGTTGATTGGCTTGGTACAAATGTAACATTGTTCCTAGTGTGTGTAGGGCAGTGTTAATGTGCGGGGACCACTGGTCAGTGCAGACTCGGTGGGCCGAAGGGCCTGTTTCCACGCTGTATCTCTAAACTAATCTAAAGTAAACTCAGCGGGTCAGACAGCATCTCTGGAGGAAAGGAATAGGTGACGTTTTGGGTCGAGACCCTTCTTCAAACACTTTTAGTAAAGATAAGGGCCTGGAAAATGGAAGTTATTAAAGAGACAAAAGGCGTGTGAGGTATCTTAGACGTAGGTCAGGAGAGATTGGACCTGGGGGGATCGGATGGAGTCGAGGTACATGGGAATGATCTCAGTGGGGCAGGAGCAGGCAGAAACAACACATCTGTTGGAGATTTTGCAAAGAGATTTTGTAAACTGCCCAAGCGAAATATGAGGTGCTGCTCCTCCAATTTACGGTGGTCCTCACTCTGGCCATGGAGGAGGCCCAGGACAGAAAGGTCGGATTCGGTTTGGGAGGGGGAGTTGAAGTGCTGAGCCTCCGGGGGATCAGGTAGGTTAATGCGAACCGAGCGGAGGTGTTGGACGAAGCGATCGCCAAGCCTACGCTTGGCCTCACCGATGTAGAGCAGCTGACACCTAGAGGTTGGAGGAGTTGCAGGTGAACCTCTGCCTCACCTGGAAAGACTGCTTGGGTCCTTGAATGGAGTCGAGGGGGGAGGTAAAGCGACAAGTGTAGCATTTCATGCGGTTGCAAGGGAAAGTGCCAGGAGAGGGGGTGGTTTGGGTGGGAAGGGACGAATTGACCAGGGGTCTATCTGTTGGAGATGTGATCACAGCCTTTAACTGAGATACATCCCAACCTTGCGCAAGTAAAATAAACCAACTGCTGATGGTTAATGATGTGAGTCCTTGAGTCTTATTACAGAACGAGACTTCAACAGTACCAATGTGGGGCAGTTGAGTACAATCTGGCTGACTGCATCACCCAGTTAAGGGTAAATGTAGTTCTGAATCCATGGTCAATGCACGACAACCTCACACCACACACCTCAGAACCTTTTACATTAACTTGCCAGATTCGTGTTTCCCCTAAGGGCGGCACGGTGGCGCACCAGTAGAGTTGCTGCCTTATAGCGCCAAAGGCCTGGGTTCGATCCTGACTACGGGTGCTGTCTGTATGGAGTTTGTACGTTCTCCCCGTGACCCCGTGGGTTTTCTCCGGGAGCTTCGGTTTCCTCCCACACTCCACAGACGTACAGGTTTTTGGGTTAATTGGCTTGGTACGAGTCTAAATTACCCCTAATGCGTATGGTAGTGTTAACGTGCGGTTAACTGGTCGCTACGGACGCGGTGGGTCGAAGCACCTGTTTCCGCGATGTGTCTCTAAACTAAACCAAACTTAAATCTTTGGCAGACACAAATTGCTGGAGCAACTCAGCGGGACCGGCAGCATCTCTGGAGAGAGGGAATGGGTGACGTTTCGGGTCGAGACCCTTCTTCAGACTCTTTGGCAGGGTGAGAACTGGTGACGAAGGTCTCAAAAACTGGATTAAATCGTTAAACTAAAAAAAAAAATCCATCACCTTACAAATACAGTTTTGATGTTTATCAATCAGTCTGGAAAATAACTCAGATTACCCTGATTTGTTACTTGATCCTAATTTCTTGGAATAATTGGGCTGAACATTGAATAAAATTATTATAATCAACTTGAGTATTACATATGAATTCTGAATATGAAGTGCTACTGTAAGTCTATGGTGCATTTATAATTTTGGAAGTTCTCCCTAAAATTCTGCAATTGTGGGCTTATCACTTTGGATATCAAATCTATTTATTTTCTTTTTCACATAATCTGCAATTAAAACGTCCAGGTATGTAAGTAAATCGGCTTGGCGTAAATGTAAAAATTGTCCCTGGTGTGTGTAGGATAGTGTCAGTGTGCGGGGATCGCTGGTCGGCGCGGACCCGGTGGGCCAAAGGGCCTGTTTCCGCGCTGTATCTCCAAACTGAAGCTAAGCTACAAATAGGGACAGGCACCATGAATTCCCTCATTAATCACTGTAATATTTCATTACAACCGCTGTATTTATAAAACAAAAACGGAAACCCAGAGGAAGTGCGACCAAGAAAGTATATCAGGAAATAGCCTAAGTAGTCGAACTGATCTAGGCTCTTCAATATGTTTATATTAAATCCACACAAAACATGCAGCCAAACCAGAACACACGTCTTCACCGCTCTCTGAGAAAGAATGCGACCGTTTGCCCACAGTTGGTAATCCGCACACTGTATTAGACCTGATTTCAGAGTTTCCAAATGCTTGCTCTAAACCGTTTAGGAATCAGAAATTGTTCTTTTGCGCGCATGTGTTTTATGCACGGCTCGCTTTAGTCTATTGTCACGTGTACCGAGGTACAGTGAAAAGCTTTTGTCGAATGCTAACCAGTCAGTGGAAAGACAACACATGATTACAATCGAGCCACTTACATTTGTAAAGTAAAGCCAGTCCGATCAAAGATAGTCCGAGGGTTTCCACTGAGGTAGATAGTAGTTCAGCTTTTGCTCTCTGCTGTTGTTGCGTGCTAACCAGTCAGCAGAAAGACAATACATGATTACGATCGAGCCACCCACAGCCACACATGATAAGGGAATAACGTTTAGTGCAAGGTAGATCCAGTGAAGTCTGATCAAGGATAGTCCCAGGGTCTCCACTGAGGTAGATAGTAGTTCAGCACTGCTCTCTGGTTGTGGTAGGATGATTCAGTTGCCTGATAACAGCTGGGAAGAAACTGTCCCTGAATCTGGAGGTGTGGCGTTTTCACACTTCTGTACCGTTTGCCCGATGGGAGAGGGGAGAAGAGGGAGCGGCCAGGGTGCGACTGGTCCTTGATTATGCTGCTGGCCTTGCCGAGGCAGATGGGGTCAGTGGAAGGGAGGTTGGTCTGTGTGACGGTCTGGGCTGCGATCACCATTCACAGCAGCCTCTTGCTGGCAATTGGGCATTTTCCAAAAATCTTCAACCGCACTTGCTTTCTCTTCCACTCATTAAAGACTTGCTGCACAGCCGACTACTTTAATTAATTGAGGACCGTTGCAGCAGGGGGGAAATTTCAACCAGGTGTGAATAATCTATTTACATCCAGAACACAGGCGGCATTTTGCCGCTATTGATGGAGGGAAAGGAAATTTTCATTTGCACTCAATAAAGAAGCTGAAGGAACGAACTGTGTGTAATTCCTTCTGTGTTTCTATGTGGGCAATGGCACCATGTTGTTCAGCTTACTACTTCACCTGCGTAAACACTTTTAATTTATACACAAAGAGAGACACAAAATGCTGGAGGGAATAGGTGACGTCTCGGGTCGAGATCCTTCTTCAGAGAAGAGTCTGAAGAAGACTCTCGACCCGAAACGTCACCCATCCCTTCTCTCCAGAGATGCTGAGTTACTCCAGCCGGGGCCTCGCGGGTCGGATGAAGCGGCTGTCGGAGCCCGCGGCCGGAACCACGGAGGTGTGAAGCGGGTCGCCGGCAGCGGTGAGGCCCTGGTGGCGGTGAGGCCTCGTACCGATGGGGCCTTGGCGGTGGTGAAGTTTCACGCCGTCGGCGGTCTCTCGCGGGTCGACCCACGGTCGATGAGAGCGTGGAGGACCACCGTTTTTTTTTTATATATTTCAAAATATACTTTATTCAAATGATAAATATATACAATGCATTAACCTTGCGGAAAATCAGTTTAGACATTTCTTTCCCCTAAATTTCCACAAATCAGTCCCCCACTCGTGCCACAGTGGCGTGGGATACCTTCCCTTATATTGAGGGGCGTCTCCACCATACCGTACCCCCCATGTCCAGCAGCGGAAGGACCTTAGACTGTGGCCCTCCCCCGTGAGGCGGGAAGGGAAGAACAGTGGAGGGCCCGGCGTGGGGGGGAGCACAATGAGGAAGATGGGGGGGGGAAGAATGGGGAACCTCTGTGGGGGGGGAACAAACGGGGGAGCCGGCGTGCTTTGTAACTTTGTCAGTGCCGTAGGTGGCTGCTATTTGTATACATCGTGTACACAAGCAAAGAATCTCACTGTGCCTAGTCGCATGTGACAATAAAGTATTCCATTCCATTTTTGTATCTATATTCAGTGTAAACCAGCATCTGCAGTTCCTTCCTGCACAAAAAATTAGGTGGGTCGGGTGACTGTTTATATGTGACCTCAGAGGAAATTCTGCATAGCTAAGCAAGTGGTTCATTGCTCAGTGTTATGACAGCAGCTTGAAGCAGGGATATACACTCAAATATTTGGTTTTAACATTTTCTTATGTTCGATTATGCTGGACGTCTCAGGCTCGAGTTATTACACAGGCTGGGGAAAGACCCCAGAGATTGTATTCTGTTGATAACTGGACAGGAACCATTCTGCCTTGGACCCTCTCATTTCGCTTCTCAGGATCCAGGTTGCCATCGGCCAATTTGGGGTCAAGTTGCCATTTCTTTATGTCAGCAAGACAAAGGAGGCAGCGAGCGACTTCAGCAAACGCACACCCCAGTCTGCATTGACGGCCCCGAAGCGGAGATGGTCGAAAACCCCCATGATCTATATCGGTGAGACCAAGCGGAGGCTTGGCGATCGTTTCGCCGAACACCTCCGCTCGGTCCGCAAAAACCAACCCGACCTCCCGGTCGCTCAGCACTTCAACTCCCCCTCCCATTCCGTATCCGACCTCTCGGTCCTGGGCCTCCTCCATGGCCAGAGTGAGCAACACCGCAAGCTGGAGGAACAGCACCTCATATTCCGCTTGGGGAGTTTGCATCCTTTGGGCTTGAACATTGAATTTTCTCAATTCTGTTAACCCCTGCTGTCTCCTCCCCCTCCCACCTCTCCCTCAGCCCTCGGGCCCTGGCATTCCCTCTATCTCTATCTCCCTCCCCCACCCTAGTCGCACTAGCTTCTCATTTTCACACCACAAACAGCTTACCTATCTCCTTCGCTCCTTAGATGCTGCTGCACCCGCTGAGTTTCTCCAGCATTTTGTGTAACCCTCGATTCTCCAGCATCTGCAGTTTCTTCGTTAACGCTTACAATGGCTTGTTCCCTTTATCATCGATACTTTTTTGCATATCTTTCATTCATTGTTCTTTATCTCTCACATCACCGTCTATATCTCTCGTTTCCCTGATCCCTGACCAGTCTGAAGAAGGGTCTCGACCCGAAACGTCGCCTATCTCCTTCGCTCCTTAGATGCTGCTGCACCCGCTGAGTTTCTCCAGCATTTTGTGTAACCCATGGTCGAAAACTTCCAAGGAGTCAATATCACCAACAACATCTCCTGGACCACCCAGATTGAAGCAACGACCAAGAAAGCAGACCAACGCCTCGACTTCCTTAGGAGGCTTAGGAAGTTCGGCATGTCCCCATCAACTCTCACCAACTTCGACAGATGCGCCGCAGAATGCATTTTATCGGGATGCATCACAGCTTGGTTTGGGAACAGCTCCGTCCAAGACCGCGAGAAATTGCAGAGAATTGTGGACGCAGCCCAGACCATCACACAAACCGACCTCCCTTCTATTGACTCCATTTATACCATTGCTAGCCACTGCTAGTTGTGGCAAGTGACGTTCCTACAAGGATGTGATCCTTCTGACAAAAGGGACATCCTCCTGCTACCCCTTGGAAGGAGTTCCAAGATTAGACCCAGCCATGACAATTATGCAGGTGAGAATGGTTCAGAGGGACAATGGTTGTGTAGGAAGGAACTGCAGATGCTGCTTTACACTGAAGAGAGACACAAAATGCTGGAGTAACTCAGCGGTACAGGCAGCATCTCTGGATAGAAGGAATGGGTGACGTTTCGGTTCGTGACCCTTCTTTATAGGCAACAACGCATGCTGTATATACAGGCGAATATCCTCTTGCGTAAATTTGGTGCGTGTGCAGATGTGGTGAAGATGTCGCTATTTAGAGCATACTGCACACCCCTCTACACTGCGCTCCTGTGGTGGAACTATTTAAAGGCAAGTATGCAGAGACTAAAGGTGGCATGTAACGATGCCATGAGAACACTGCCAAGGCAACCAAGATGGTGTAGTGCCAGTAATATGTTTGTGGCTGCAGGAAAGCTATCCTAAGACACCACATGTATAAATTCATTTGCAGGATAAATGACTCTAAAAATGTGCTTATTGTGGCCTTGACAAACATAAGGGTTAGCACTACACGCTACGAATCCCAGTTGTGGAGACACTGGTATCGTTGTCTCGTTGTACGACATTGATCATTTTTTTACTCTGGATTTTTAACTTAAGTATTGTGGGGTTTTTTTTAAATATATAAATGATGATGTTTTTATGTGATTTACCATGATTTTATATATATTTATGATATTTGAGATGCAATGCATTTTTAATGTAATGTTGCCCCTTGTCTGGACCTTGAGTCCGTAATAAAGTTATTATTATTATTATTATTATTATTATTATTATTATTTATACAGTGATCCAGGGGAGAGGGAGACACGGTGATAAGGAAGGGTAAGGTGTGAAAATGAGACATCAAAGGAAAATGCCTCACTCTGACATTGGAGGAGGCCCAGGGCAGAAAGGACAGTGTGGGAATGGGAGTGGGAGTTAGAGTGTTTAGCAGCAGGGAGATGTTTAGGCGAATGAACGGAAGAACTGGACTGGAATAAATTGGAGGAACAGCACCTCATATTTCGCTTGGGCAGCTTACACTCCAGCGGTATGAACATTGATCTCTAGCTTCAAGTAACCCTGGCTTTCCCCCTCTCTCTCCATCCCTCCCCTTTCCTAGATCTCCGACCGCTCTGACTGTCCCCTTGATTGCATTTTATCTCTGTCTGCTTCATTGTCACCTTCCCCGAGTGAACAATGATCTATTCTACATTTTCCTTGAGCTTCACTGTTTTCACGCCTTACACTTCCTTATCTCTGTGCCTCCCTCTCCCCTGACTCTCAGTCTGAAGAAGGGTCTCGGCCCAAAAACAGTCACCCATTCCTTCTATCCAGAGATGCTGCCTGTCCCGCTGAGTTACTCCAGCATTCTGTGGCTATCTCCGAAGATTAAGTTAGCAGTCATGTATTTGATGATCTGGAAGAGCTTCATGCCTACAATGGAGCCCGATTCTGCCAAAAGTACTAATTCCTCATTCCCCTTGACATGAATTAGAACATAGAGCGTAGTCATATATATTGCACAGGAACAGGCCCTCAATTAATTGGCCAACGTGATGCCAAATGAAACTATTCTGCTCGCACATGATCCATATCCCTCCATTCGCCACATGATATTATGTCTATATAAAAGCCTTGTAAACACCACTACCTACTTGTGTAGGGAGGAACTGCAGATGCTGGTATAAACCCAAGATAGACACAAAATGCTGGAGTAACTCAGCGGGACAGGCAGCATCAGCGGGGCAGGCAAAAGGGTCTCGACCTGAAAACGTCACCCATTCCTTCTCTCCAGAGATGCTGCCTGTCCCGCTGAGTTACTCCAGCGTTTTGTGTCTATCCGCTATCTACTGGCTATGAATAGAGCTAAAGAAAGACTGCTGAATGCCGAGCTTGCATTCACATCTTGTTATACTGAGTCTCCTCCATGGTCAGGGTGAGGCTAAACGCAAATTGGAGGAACAGCGTCTCATATTTCGCGTGGGCAGCTTAGTGGTACGAATCTTGATTTCTCTAACTTCAAGTACCCCGGCATTCCCTCTCTCTCAATCCCTCGCCCACCCAAGTCACACCAGCTTCTCATTTACACCCAACAAACAGCTAACAATGGCCTGTTTCCTTTATCATCGTTACATTTTTGCATATTCGCTTTTCTTTACCTCTCTACATCATCTTCTATATGTCTCGTTTCCCTTTCCCGTCACTTTCAGTCCGGAGAAGGATCTCGACCCGAAATGCCACCCATCCTCCAGAGATGCTGCCCGAAGATCCTCTAGCAAAGCAAGATAGTGCACTCCTGCGAAAACCAATGGGCTGACGTGTAGTACGCAATGGAGCGAAACGTCAGCCTTTCCGTCGGCCATTTCAGTAAACCCGACCCGACTTTGTATATCCCAAAGATACTATAGCTTGCTATAGGATCTTTGGTATATTCCTCTCGCAGTGTAATCAGTGTTGCAGGGGAACAGTTTGTGTGTGTGATATAGTGTTAGATTCATGATTCATAATTCTGTTTTCTTTTGTGAATGATTAATATGTTAATAAATTATAATTCTGTTAATTTTATTTTTTAATCTTTTGATTGGGATCGGACTGTGCAAGGGCGGAGGGGGCACTGAGGGCAAAGAGGCTGTGCCCACACGGCAGTGTAAAAGGGGAGACCTTTTCAATCCACCGGGCTCGATCCCCACCAAACTGCTGCAGCACTGGGGCGGGCTGAACAAAAGAGGCAGTTCCAGCACTCAGCCATTTTGGCGGAAAGAGGAATAAATGTCAGACAGTCAGCGACGCAGAGGTGTAGTGAAGAGCAGACCGGTCAGGAGTTTGGGAGCCGGGCAGCGAGCATGATGGGGGAAGAAACCAAAGGGCCGTCTGTTCTCAGCTTCGGATCTCATGCCCGCCCTCTTCCCCCCCCCCCCCCCCCCCCCCCCCCGTCAGTGAGTCTCTTTAACGGGACAGAGAGGCGGAGAGAAAATGAGAAGATTTTCACCAAGGATCCTTGATGTTTACGAGGATGTTTCAATAACCGGTTTCCGTCTTTGCTCCGCTCTGGCGGACAAAGATGGCGGACACGGAAGCCGGTTACGGGAATGGGGCCGGAAATTACCCATGAATCTGCCCGTGACCGTACTGCCTCGTGTGCGCTATCTTGCTTGCGGTAGGATCTTTGATGCTGCCTGTCCCGCTGAGTTACTCTCCTGCTTTTAGTGCCTATTCCTCTTGTAATATTGAGAGAAGCATTACAATGTGCAGGTGTGTGACTCGGAGGGGTAAACAGATTTCCTAGCGTGGAGCTTGGAAGGAAAAAAAAAATCGCTTTGGTTGAATTCCAAAGTTTGTTTACTGCCTTTCAAAACTGGTGTGTTGTACAAAAAATTAATGCCCTGAAAGCAGTTCCTGGGAAACCGTGACTGCAGACATCGACAACAAAAGCAGGATGTCCTGTGGGTTTATTTTTCAGCTCGCCAAGCCGAAACGTGGCTCGAATGATTCTTAAGTACAAAAGCAGGTGGGCTACTGGTCCTGGTGGAAGATGAGTGATCGAAACTGAAGAGGCTGCGTGGAGCTAGACTGCAGTCTAAAGGGTCTGTCCCACTTGGCCGTCATTTGCGCCTCATTTACGCGCCACGTGTAAAAATAGGTCGACGCGTCCGTGACGCGTGGGGTGCCGCGGGTGACGCGCGCCTTGCGCACAGTGAGGCATGGAATCGCAAGCAGTGGGGCGCGGTATCACGCGGAGCTCCGGGATTTCGTCGTGTGACGAAATCCTCGCGAGCCGCTTGCATGACGTATCGCGCACGCACGCTGACACATTGGCTACGCGCGCTGGCACGTTGGCGTTGCACGCTGCATCGCGTGGTGATGCATGTTTACATCCGTAAGCAGGCAACGTCACGCGCCGCCCGTACGCAGTCGGCCCGCCTTTTACGCGCCATGTAACCTCTGACCTCGTCCACACGGACCTCTTCCTGGGTTTCTTGCTGGCCTTTCTTGGTGTATTCCTGCCTGACCGATCTGTAAGTATGAGGGCTGCTGCTGACAGAAGTCTCTGTTGTTGCTGTAGCAATAAGATCTGTAGTTCTTCCATGATGGCCACGATGCAGAATAGGGAAGCAGGGTATTCTAATAATGTCACGTGCACCAGACGGCTCTGCTGACGCACGATGACGCGTGATTTGCGCGCGACATCACTCGCCGTGACGCGTTGACCTATTTTACCTATGACGCAAATGACGGCCAAGTGGGACAGGCCCTAGCTTAGTCCTGGGCAAACCCTACCTGCTGCAAGTGCAGCTCGGCAGATTGCAACAGAGCTGAATATTGACCAGGCAGGAAAATCAGGCAGCTGGGAAAATGGCCAGATCTCAATTCACCAAATTTGCTGCCACCTGCATCACTGCACGGTTTGGGGGAGAAAGAGCTCCTTCCAAGACCGCAAAAAATTGCAGCCAATTGTGGACGCGGCCCAGGCCGTCGCACAAACCAACCTCCCTCCCTCACGTCGACTCAATTTATACCTCGCGCTGCCTCGGCAAGGCCAGCAGCATCATCAAGGACCAGTCGCCACTCCCTCTTCTCCCCTCTCCCATCGGGCAAAAGGTACGGAAGTGTGAAAACGCACGCCTCCAGATTCAGGGACAGTTTCTTCCCAGCTGTTGTCAGGCAACTGAATCATCCTCCCACAACCAGAGAGCAGCGCTGAACTACTATCTACCTCATTGGAGGCCCTCGGACTATCCTTGATCTGTCTTTGCTGGCTTTACCTTGCACTAAACGTTATTCACCTTATCATGTATCTGTACACGGTGGATGGCTCGATTGTAATCGTGTATTGTCTTTCTGCCGACTGGTTAGCGCGCAACGAAAGCTTTTCACTGTACTTCAGTACACGTGCCAATAAACAAAACTAAACTAAACTAAACGGTTCCCAGGGGCCTCAACAGCATTGTGTGGACAGCTGCAGAATAATCCTCAGAATAATTTTGGAGATTGCACGCTGCTGAATTCACGTAGTTAGCCTCAGGTGTCCAGAACCGAGAATGCTTACGTGAATGAAACGCAAAAGGAAATAACTGAGCACAGCTGCTTGTTTAGCATTAAGTGGAGTTAGGTGCATGAGATGCCTACTCAGAATGCAGTAGGGTCAGTCTGCCGGCCAGCACACACTCCTGGCCAGCAGTAGCTAGCTCGATGGTTCCTGTTGATCATAAGACTTGCTCGCAATAGGAAATGAACAGAGCAGCTGCTGTACACCCTTGGACACAGGGCTCTACTGTGTAACCGCGGTTAAATAGCCATTGATTACTACAGGTGTCAGGGGTCATGGGGAGAGGGCAAGAGAATGGGGTTGAGGGGGAGAGATAAATCAGCCATGACTGAATTACAGAGTAGACTTGATGGGCCGAATGGCCTAATTCTGCTCCCATCACATGAGTTTATGACCTTAAATGTTGAAACAAGGAACTGCAGGTACTGATTTACAAAATAAAATGTCACAAGGTGGTGGCGGGTGTAGTGAAGGAGCTGCCGGAGGAGGTGGTTGAGGCAGGAACTATCGCACGGTTTAATAGGCTATTAGACAGGTGCATGGATTGGACAGGTTTAGGGGGATATGGGCTAAACGCAGGTAAGTGGGACGAGGGTAGATGGGACATGTTGGGCAAGTTGGGCTGAAGGGCCTGTTTTTACACTGTACCACTCTATCACACTAGAATTCTATCACTCTATCACTATCACTCCCTCTCTTTTCCGTGTCCAACCTGAACTCGCATCTACTTCTCCCCTCCACCTTCTCTTCCACATACATTCCTTCCTCCGACGTCAGAATTTCCAACTCATTATCCTTATCTCACACTCTTATGTCTTTTCATCTCTGGCCTTTGGCTAACCATCTACCAATCAATAATGCCCCGTACCTGAATCAAATTTAATATACATTCACATTGTGACATATTTCCATGATTTCCTTTAATGAAAAGGTGAACCTTTCACTGCTAAAGAGCCTTCACATTCCACTGAATTAGACACGTTTGCAGTACTTAGTTTCATTTCTGTATCTGAAGCAACATAAATTGCTTCAATCAATGCTCCAGTAATGTTGATGAACCATTAACATTACTGTTGACATAATGTTGATCCCAGGAATGAGCGGGTTAACCTATGATGAGCGTTTGTCGGCACTGGGCCTGTACTCGCTGGAGTTTAGCAGAATGAGGGGGGGACCTCACTGAAACATACAGAATTGTGAAAGGCTTGGATAGAGTGCATCTGGAGATGATATTTCCACGAGTGGGAGAGTCTAGGACTAGAGGTCATAGCCTCAGAATTAAAGGACTTTTTTTTAAAGAAGAAAATGAGGAGAAATGTCTTTAGTCAGACGGTGGTGAATCTGTGGAATTCTTTGTCCCAGAAGGTTGTGGAGGCCAAGTCAGTGAAGGCAGAGATAGATAGATTCTCGGATAGTACCAGTGCCAGAGGATATGGGGAGAAGGCAGGAGGATGGGGTTAAGGGGGGAATATATATCAGCCATGATTGAATGGCGGCGTAGACATGATGGGCCGAATGGCCTAATTCTGCCCCGATCACTAATGACCTTATGAACCTGAGCACTTTCACCAACTAGCACCTAATGAAAACCATGCGGACCATATACAGATTAGAAACAACACTCCGTTAACCGGTGATTACAAATAGGTGGTGCGGCGGTAGAGTTGTTGCCTCACAGCCCCAGAGATCCTCGTCCGATCCTGACTATGGGTGCTGTCTTCTTTTCCCTTTAACAGGGTTTGTATCTTCTCCCTTTAACAGGGTGGGTTTTATCCAGGTGCTCCACCACTGACAGGACCCAGCTCGGTCAGCTCGGGGCTCCCTCCCCTCCCCTCTCACCAGCTGCATATATTTACCTGTTGGCCGTGGCTTTGCCCGCTCCCCGCTCCACCTGGAGTTGCCGACAGACTCCACCCTGGAAGATGTCGGCGAATGCGGGGGAGAAGGAGGAGGAGGCGGTGGCGGAGGGGGGGGCGGACAAAGCTCTCGGGGTGGACAACCGGGAGAAGCGGCAGCTGGTGAGAGGGAAGGGAGCCCCATGGTGACCGGAGCGCATCTTACCGCTAGCAGCGGCCTGAAGAAAGACCTGATGGCCAAAGGTTACAACACGAGCTACGACAACAGCCGCGAAGAAAGGCTCGCTGGGGCAGACCAGCGGCGTCGGCACCTTGGTTTCAAGGTGACAAGACACAAAGTGCTGGAGTAACTCACCAAAGATGCGACCCTGTCCCCCACCCCCAACACAAAACAAGCCAGAGAACATGAACACAAACTTTTTTTCGCCTTCCATCGCAGTGAGGAATGTGGAGGAGTCATAGCCCTGTCCCACGGTACGAGTTCATCCCAAGAGCTCTCCTGAGTTTAAAAAAAAATCAAACTCGAGGTAAGCACGGAGAATGTACGTCGGAGCTCGGGGACGTCTCTTAGCGGCTCGTAACGCTAACGGCAGGTTCTCGGGAAGACTTGCTAACGGCAGGTAAGCTCGGGAAGACTCGTGAAGATTTTTCAGCATGATGAAAAATGTCCACGAGAGCCCCGAGTACCGACGAGCGGCCATTACCGTAAATCTCCGAGTTCGAATCAGGGCAAACTCGGGAGAACTCTTGGAATGAACTCGTACCGTGGGACAGGGCTTTCACTGTGGTGGATGTTTATGTTAAAATGTATTTTGTGTGTTCTGCTGCTTTTTATTGGTATGACTGTAAGGCAAATGAAACTCCTCGTACGTTGCAAAACCATACTTGGCTAATAAAGTATGATTATTATGATTATGACTGAATCGGTCTAAAGCAGGGTCCCAACATCACCTAGACATGTTCTCCAGACATGCTGCCCGACCCACTGAGTTACTCCCGCACTTTGTGGCCGCTTGTGCGTTAACCATCATCTGCAGCTCTCGGTTTCTAATACATACAATGATAATATCTTGCTCTGTTATAGCGGACAATCGGCAATAACGGACACCATTCCCCCACCCCCCCCCCCCCCCCCCCCATGGTCCGTTCTACTGTACTTCTATCAGGTCGCCCCTTCAGCCTCCGAATTTCCAGAGAAAATAATCCTTGTTTGTCCAACCTCTCCTTCCAGCTCTGACCCCTCTAGTCCAGGCACCATCCTGGTGAATCCCTTCTCCAAAGCCTTCACATCCTTCCTGTAACGGGGCAACCAGAACTGCACGCAATATTCTTCAAATTCGTCCTAATCAAAGTGTCTGTGCGGAACATGATGCCGAGACCAATTTTTAAACTTTTATCTGCCTGCATGCAATCCAATCCCCCATTCCCTGCATATCCATTTACCCATCCATAAGTCCCCTAAAAGCTACTATCTATCGTATCAGTCTCAACCAGTCACTCAGCAGCCTCGGTGTAGGAAACCTGCCCTGCGCATCTCTTTTAAACGTTGCACTCTCACCTTCACATAATCCATGGACAGCCCGTACATCGGGCCGTCCGCAGCAGCGACTATGCAGGGTCCAAAGGCCCCGAGCACGGGCGAGCAAAGAGGAAGATGACTGAACTGTATTGCCTTCCATCACAGTGAGAAATGTGGATTCCGCTGTGGGGGATGTTCATGTTAAACTCTACCGTGCATTGTGTTCTATTTATTCGTATGGCGGTCACGGTGGCGCAGCGGCAGAGTTGCTGCCTCACGGCAAAACGCAGCGCCGGAGACCCGGGTTCCATCCCGACTACGGGTGCTGTCTGTGTGGAGTTTGCACGTTCTCCCCGTGACCTGCGTGGGTTTTACTCCGAGATCTTCGGTTTCCTCCCACACTCCAAAGACTTGTTTGCAGGTTTGTAGGTTAATTGGCTTGATTAATTGGCTTAATAAAAACGTAAAGTTGTCCAAGTTGGCGATATGCAGATCAACTGCATCGCCATAAGGTTGAGAAAAATACCTTCACATGATTCTTTCATTACAAGATCTCTTCTGTTCTGCCGACTGCAAAGTTCAGAAGGTTCAGAAGGTACGGTAATTCAAATTTCACTGTACCAATAGGCACATGCGACAATAAATGTGAACATGAACTTGAACTCGAACCCTCTAGAACCAGATGTCTCAATTATGGGAAAAAAAGGTTCTGCCTGTTTTTCCTACCTATGCCTTGCATCATTTCTATCTTGCATATACTTCTATCAGGTCTCTCCGCAAACTCCGGATCTCTGGAGAACACGATCCAAGGCTGTCCAACCTCACCCTGCGGCTGCTGCCCCCTAACCTGGTAAACCTCCTCTGCACTCTTTTTCGAAGCCTAGAGTAATCCAGTAACCGGGCAACCAGAACTGCATGCAATGCTCCTCACAGAATAACCAAACTCCTCGTTTCCCGACTCTTCTACTCAGCGCCTTGGCCTGTGAACGTAATGCCTTCTTGACCACTCTGTCTACCTCTGCTGCTCATTTCAAGGAGATATGGACTTGGACTCCACCATCCTTCTGTGCCACAATGCTGTTAAGGGTCAGGCCATGAATTATATATTTTTTTCCTCTTACAGTTGACCTTGCACGGTGCAACACCTCATACTGGCTCGGATTAAACTCCATCTGCCATTTATCCGCCCCTGCTCTGTACCTTGGCCGGTTCCTCAAAGCCTGCGACCCCAGCAATCTGAAAAAATATTACGTCTACATTTACGTCCAGGTCACTCGCAAATATCACAAATAGCTGAGGTCCCAGCGCTCTGCGGAAGTCCGCTGGTCATTGACTTCATACCCTATTATTGACTTCATATTACAGTTTAGTGTATTGCCATGTGTGTGCCAGGGTGCAATGAATAGTCAAGAGTGTTTCATTAGGCTGTCTGCAGAGTCAATCCACGTCTGCCCCCGGCTCCAGTATCCCACAGAGCCACACGTGTGCGAGGCGGGAGTATCCTGGAGAGCCACACGCGTATGAGGCAGGAGTGTCCCACAGAGCCGCTCGAGTGTGAGGCAGCAGTGTCCCGGGGAGTCGCGTGTGTGAGGTGGGAGTGTCTAGGAGACCCATGCGTGTGTGAGGCCACAGAGCTGCACGTGTGTGTGAGGCGGTAATGTCCCGGGGAGCCTATCGCAGTCGCTGCCTCAAAAAGGCTGGCAGCATCATCAAGGAGCCACACCATCCTGGCCACACACTCATCTCCCCGCTACCTTCAGGTAGAAGGTACAGGAGCCTGAAGACTGCAACGACCAGGTTCAGGAATAGCTACTTCCCCACAGCCATCAGGCTATTAAACTTGGCTCGGACAAAACTCTGAACATTAATACCCCTTTATCCGTTATTTGCAGTTTATCAATTTATTTAGTCATGTGTGTATTTACGTATATAATGGTATATGGACACACTGATCTGTTTTGTAGTCAATGCCTACTATGTTCTGTTGTGCTGAAGCAAAGAAAGAATTTCATTGTCCTGTCAGGGACACATGACAATAAACTCTTTTGACTTTTGACTTTTAACTTTGAGACACGTGTGTGTGAGGCAGGAGTGTGCCACAGAGCTGTAAGCGTGTGAGGCAGGAGTGTCCCACAGAGCCACACGTGTGAGAGGCAGTAGTCCCACAGAGCCATGCGTGTGTGAGCAGGAGTGTCCCGCAGAGCCACGCCTGTGCGAGGCGGGAATGTCCCGGGGAGCCAAGAGTGTGTGAGGCGAGAATGTCCCACAGAGTCATGCGTGTGTGAGGCGGGAGTGTCCCACAGAGCCACACGTGTGTGGAGCAGGAGTGTCCCACAGAGCCACACGTGTGTGAGCTGGAGTGTCCCACAGAGCCATGCGTGTGTGAGCAGGAGTGTCCCACAGAGCCACGTGTGTGTGAGGCAGGAGTGTCCCACAGAGCCACGCGTGTGTGAGGCGGGAGTGTCCCACAGAGCCACACGTGTGTGAGGCGGGAGTGTCCCACAGAGCCACGCGTGTGTGAGGCGGGAGTGTCCCACAGAGCCACGCGTGTGTGAGGCGGGGGTGTCCCACAGAGCCGCGTGTACAAATGCGATAATGCATTTTCCCAGCTAACCTGTCTACGACCCCTGCCCCAACAACTGCAAGCTGGCATGGTCCACTTTGAAGCAGACACGCGACCCTTTCTCGGATCTCCCTCTTCCACCGGCAGTCTGGTGAGAAACACACAAACTGCAATCGGATAATACGCTGCTGAGCGACAGACGTGGTTCAAATCCCAGAAAGAAGGAAACACTGTTAGGAGCGGACCGCCGTGTTGTGGAGGTCAGCACCTGAACGCTTCAGTGGTTTGTGTATGAAAACAAAGTTTCTTTGAAGGGTGTAATGTGCACTAATAGCTTCGTTTAGATTAAGGCAGGCCACAAAAACTGGAGTGGTGGAGCAGGGCGGATTAGAGATTCCTTCTTCACTTTCACACACATCAATGAGGTTGATATCTCGAACTGCAGGAAAGCTGGGGCCAAAACACTTTTAGGAGGCAATCTTACCGCGCTCTTCAAAAGCAAAGCTGCAGCAGCTGTCACCTGCAGGATTTCTGTCCCTCGAGGCAGAATGAGACACTGTTAGACGTGTCACCCTCTGTCTCAGCAAGGTCAAACGTATCCCGATCAGATGCCTTGTAATGTTCTAAACCTTTCCAAAGACTTTGAAAACAAACTTGAGGTAAGTGCCACACAACACGTTAATTGAATATGATTTCACACGTTAAAAGAACGCTCTACCCGCCTGACGCACAGCCTCTCATGTTGGAATTGGACCCGAAGCGGGCTTGAAGATAGATGCTGTAAATCACCAGGATCTGATGATGAAACGAGGCTACCATGCGTGGCGGGAGAGGGCTATTCATACAGTCATATATATATATATACATGGATAGGACAGGTTTGGAGGGACATGGATCAAACGCAGGCATGTCAAAGTCAAATTCAGAGTCACTTTTAGTTCGTCACACGCACCCGAAGGAGCAGTGAAATGAATTTGCCAGCAGCGATACACTTAAAAAGAACACACGGTACACAACGGGATTTAACACAAACATCCACCACAGCATTCTTCACGGTGGTAGAAGGCAACAAAGTTCAGCCAGTCCTCCTCCTTTTTCCTGGGACATGTTGGCCGGCGTAGGCATGTTGGGCTGAAGGGCCTGTCTCCACGCAGTGTCACTCTGTGACTCTGTGGCTGTAGTCACTGGCCAAATGGATGCAACTCAGCAAATGCAGTTCCTCCATTCAAGTCGTACCTTGGTGATATCCAGCTAATTTCAGGCCAGTGAGCCTACTATCAGTGATCGGGTAACGATTGGAAAAATTGAGCGAGGCAGGATTAATCTGCATTTGGAACAGCGGGGATTGAGATAGTATAGTTAGCAGATTATTGTTAAGGGCCTAAATTAACCTTTGTATTGATGAGGGCAGTGTAGTTGATACATCTGCATGGACTTTTGTGTACGGCCCTGGACAAGCACTCACATGTGCTCAAAGGATAAGAGCCTGTGGAACTCAGGGCAATTTGGGAAATAGGATCTGAACAGGCTGCCCGTCGCTGCCTGACCCGCTGGGTTACTCCAGCATTTTGTATCCACCTTCAGTGCAAACCAGCATCTGCAGTTTCCTCCAACGCAAATAGGATCTGAAATTGGCTTGGTGATAGGAGCAGAGGGGTGCCGGAGTATTATCTATGTGGTCTAAATGGGGAGAGACTCCAGAAATCCAGACTTGGGAGTGCTGGTGCAGGGTTCCCAAAAAGTGAATCTGCAAGGCGATTAGTAAATCAGTAGTTTTAAAAAAAGCAAACTCAATGCTAGCATTTATTTCAGGAGGGCTTGTATACAAAAGCAGGGGTGTAATGCTGAGGCTCTCTACAACACGCTGGTAAGGCCACAATTGGAATATTGTGAGCAATTTTGAGCACCCTATCTGAGGAAGGATGTGCTGGCTCTGGAGAGGATCCAGAGCTCTTAGGGCTAATGGAATCAAGGGATATGGGGAGTAAGCAGGAACTGATTTTGGATGATTAGCCATGATCACATTGAATGGCGGTGCTGGCACAAAGGGCTGAATGGCCTACTCCTGCACCTATTGTCTATTGTCTACGTCTAAACTCTAGGATTGAATGAGAGGTGGAGCAGGTACTCCCACAACATGTACTGATGATGGGATGAACACTGGCATCGTTTACAGAATGCTGGAGTAACTCAGCAGGACAGGCAGCATCTCTGGAGAGAAGGAATGGGTGACGTTTCGGGTCGAGACCCTTCCTCAGTATGATGAAGACTCAAAGCCCACTCTGCGCAAGAGATTCTGCGCGTCTACCCGATCTATTCCTCTCATGATTTTATGCACCTCCATAAGATCTCCCCTCATCCTCCTGCGCTCCAAGGAATAGAGACCCAGCCTATTCATCGTCTCCCGAAAGCTCACACCCTCTAGTCCTTGCAACAAGGAGGTTCTCACAAATAAAGTAACCAAAGTCAATATCTGGAAGTAGGACACAACATTCTGAAGTAACTCAGCGGGTCATGGAAGCATCTCTGGAGAAAATGGATAGGTGATGTTTCAGGTAGGAACCCTTCTTCAGTCTGAAGAAAGGTCCCGACCCAAAATGTCACCTATCTGTTTTCTCCAGAGATGCTGTCCGACCTGGTGAGTTACTCCAGTATTCTGTGGCTATGTTTGGTGTAGGGTTGCCAACTGTCCCGTATTAGTCGGGACATCCCGTATATTGGGCTAAATTGGTTTGTCCCGTACGGGACCCGCCCTTGTCCCGTATTTGACTGCTACTACTCGGGTCGAGGGGACTGTCGGGTCGGAGCGCCGCGTCCGGCCTCGCCTCACCCGTCCCGACGTAGTGCAGCCCGTGGAGTGCAGCAGCAGCTCCTCGCCCGTGGCCCCGTCGGTCGGTCGGCAGCCCGGCCAGCTGTCCGACCTTCGGACCTTCGCTTACCGCCGACACCACCACCACCCCTCCTTCTCATGGCCGACCATCGGTTCACGAGTTAGACGGGGTGCGGACTTTGCGCGCGACGGGCCAAAACTCCTCGGCTGGGCTTTGTGTGCGGTCCAGCACCCGGGCCAACTCATCACTCACCCAGCCACGGCCGAGTCGGTCAACGAATTGCCGTCGGGAATTTGTCCCGTATTTTGACCTTTTGTCCCTTATTTGGGAGTGAGAAAGTTGGCCACCCTAGTTTGGTGCAAACCCGCATCCGCAGTTACTGTTTATATCAATAGCTGGCGGACAATCTACACGCGTCTCCTCAATGTCAGGAAGAAGAGGAAGCCAGATATTGACTTCGGGAAGCAAGGTGGGAATGGGTGACGTTTGAGGACGAGAGCCTTCTTCAGAGTAGTGTTGACCCGAAACGTCACCCATTCCTTCTCTCCAGAGATGCTGCCTGTCCCGCTGAGGTACTCCAGCATTTTGTGCCTATCTTCAGCACACAAAGAAAGTTTTTTATTGTATCTTGGGACACATGACAATAATAAACCAACCCAAATACCAATAAATGCAACGCTCCTCTGTGTTATCAAATGATTTCTTGATGTTGACCTTCGTATATGCTGGCTAGCAAGGGCAGGTTCGTTTATTCTTTCCAGCTCCATTTTCTAGCAGGTATGGAGTAATGGCAAGAACGAGGACGCGTATAAATGTTGGTTGACATCTTCCATCCCAGGATGCGCTGCTATTTTTAAAACTAACTGCAGGTTGGGCAACCTGCTGTGCCACGCCAGCTGCGGGCCGCCCTCCAAAATTCCGAGTGGCTTAAAGGCTGAGTCGCATGGGGCACTGCATTGGCGCAGCGGTAGAGTTGCTGCCTCACAGCGCCAGGGGCCCGGGTTCCATCCTGACCACGAGCGCTTGTCTGTTCGGAGTTTGTACGTTCTCCCCGTGACCTGCGTGGGTTTTCCCCGGGTGCTCCACTGTCCTCCCACACTCCAAGGACGTGCAGGTTTGTAGGTTAATTGGCTTCTGTAAACAGTAAGTTGCCCCTAGTGTGTGTCGTATAGTGATACTGTACGGGGCGATCGCTGCTCGCCCTGGATCCGGTGGGCCAAAGAGTCTGTTTCCGTGCTATACCTCTAAGGTCGCAAGTCTAATTTGAGATAACAAAAAGTCTTTTTGATGGAGACTATGAAACTATCATGCTACCTTAACCCAACTATTTAATTCCGTAAATTTCACTAGCCATGTCCGCCTACATAAGACACCAGTCCATGTGGTTGACTCATTTGGTTGCTAAATGCTTTAATTCTCCTTCCCATTCCCACGCAGACATTTCTGTCCTCGGTCTCCTCCATTATCAGAGTGAGGCTAAACACAAATTGGGGGAACAGCATCTCATATTTCGCTTGGGCAGCTTACAGCCCAGTGGTATTAATATTGATTTCTCTCACTTCAGGTAGCCCCGGCATTCCCTCTCTCTCTCTCCCTCCCCCACCCAAGACAACGACCCGAAACATACAGCCAGAGCTACAATGAAATTGTTTAGATCAAAGCATATTCATGTGTTAGAATGGCCCAGTCAAAGTCCAGACCTAAATCCAATTGAGAATCTCTGGCAAGACTTAAAAATTGCTGTTCGCAGACACTCTCCATCCAATCTGACTGAGCTTGAGCTATTTTGCAAAGAAGAATGGGCAGGTAAAAAGGTAATTTTTTAGTCGAAGCCGGTTGCGATGCTAGTTGAAGGTGGTTGCCGGAGGACAAAAACCTCCGGGAACCGCACGGAAACCTTGGGTGGGGCGCAAAGTCTCCAGAGGTTTCCGTTCAGGTTTCCTAAGTGGGACAGGGGCATTACAGCGCCAGAGACCCAGGTTCGATCCTGACTATGGGTGCTCTCTGAACAGTGTTTGGACTTTCTCCCTGTGACCACGCGGGTGTTCTACGGGTGCTCCGGTTTCCTCCCACATTCCCAAAGGCATGCAGGTCTGGAGGGTAATTGTCTTCTGTAAATTACCCCTGGTGTGTAGGGTGCGAAACTGGGATAACACAGAACACAGAACTAGTGCACTGGTGATCTTTCATTAACACAAAATGCAGGAGTAACTCAGCGGGACAGGCAGCGTCTCTGGAGGGAAGGAATGGGTGACGTGTCGGGCTGAGACCCTCCTCCAGACTGAGGATCAGGGGAGAGGGAGACACACAAATAAGAAAGGGCAAGGTGTGAAAACGAGACATCAAAGGGGATGCAGCTCAAGGAAGATGTAGAATAAATCATTGTTCGCTAGGAGAAGGTGACAACAAAGCTGACAGAGATAAAATGGAATCAGGGTGACAGTCAAACTGGTCGAAGAACTGGGAAGGGGAAGGAATTGAGAGAGAGGGAATGAAAAGGCTCTATCTTCTTCTTGCGTATGGTGTGCACAGCCTAAAGTTGTAGGACAACTTGTTCTAATTGATCGTATTTGTTTGTGCACGCCAGGTTGATTGCATTGGTTGAAACAGGGCGGACCACGTGAAGGTTACAATCTCCCACCCCCCAAGGGCTATTTGAAGTTCGGTAAGTCAATGTTCATACTGCTGGGGTGTAAGCTGCCCAAGCGAAATATGAGGCGCTGTTCCTCCAATTTGTGCCGGGCCTCACTCTGACAGTGGAGGAGGCCCAGGACAGAAAGGTCAGTGTGGGAATGGGAGGGGGAGTTAAAGTGTTTTGGCAACCGGGAGATCAGGTAGGTAGAGGCGGACTGGGCGGAGATGTTCAGCGAAACGATCGCCGAGCCTGCGCTTGGTCTCGCCGATATACAGGAGTTGACAGCTGGAACAGCGGACACAGTAGATGAGGTTGGAGGAGGTGCAAGTGAACCTCTGCCTCACCTGGAAAGACTGTTTGGGTCCTTGGATGGAGTCGAGGGGGGGAGGTAAAGGGACAGGTGTTGTATCTCCTGTGGTTGCAGGGGAAAGTACCTGGGGAGGGGGTGGTTTTGGTGGGAAGGGTGCGAGTTGACGAGGGAGTTGTGGAGGGAACGGTCTCTGCGGAAAGCAGAAAGGGGTGGAGATGGAAAGATGTGGCCAGTAGTGGGATCCCGTTGGAGGTGGCGAAAATGTCGGAGGATTATATGCTATTGGGACATGAAGGTGAGGACAAGTGGGACTGTCCTTTTTACAAATGGGGGGAGGGGGAGGAAGAGCGGAGCTGCGGGATATCTAGGAGACCCTTGTGAGGGCCTCATCTATGATGGAAAAAGGGAACCCCCCGTTCCCTAAAAATTGAGGACATCTCCGATGACCAGGTATGGAAAACCTCATCCTGGGCGCAGATGCGGCGTAGACGGAGGAATTGGGAGAAGGGGATGGAGTCCTTACAGGAAGCAGGGTGGGAAGATAGAATAAGCTATCTGATATCACAAGGTAAAGTTTGAAGATGTCACAAAAACAGATGGCATCATAGATAATAGACAATAGACAAGAGACAATAGGTGCAGGAGTGGACCATTCGGTCCTTCGAGCCAGCACCGCCATTCAATGTGATCATGGCTGATCATCCACAATCATTACCCCGTTCCTGCCTTCTCCCCATAAACCCTGACTCCGCTATCTTTAAGAGCTCTATCTAACTCTCTCTTGAAAGCGTCCAGAGAATTGGCCTCCACTGCCTTCTGAGGCAGAGAATTCCACAGCTGTCTGGGTGAAAAGGTTTTTCCTCATCACCGTTCTAAATGGCTTACACCTTATTCTTAAACTGTGTTTCTGGACTCCCCCAACATCGGGACACTGCCTCTAGCGTGTCCAAACACTTAATAATCTTACATGTTTCAATAGGATCCCCTCTCATCCTAAATTCCAGCATATACAAGCCCAGCCGCTCCATTCTATCATAACGAGGATGGTATATCACAAATTGCAGCAGGATCTCGATCAGTTGGGCAGGCGGGATGAGGAATTGTTAACGGAGTTGAATGCAGATAAGTGCGAGGTCTTGCATTTTGGAAGGTCAACCCAGGGCAGGATATTCGCAGTGCATAGGCAGAGGGGTCTACGGGTACACTGGTCCTTGAAAGTAGCGCCACGGGTAGATGGGGCGGTCAAGAAGGTTTTTTGCACATTGTCCTTCATCAGTCAGATTATTGACCACAGAAGTTGGGATGTTAATATTACAGTTGGACAAGACATCGCTGAGGCCACATTTGGAGTACTGGACCCTCGATGCGGAGGGCCCAAACGCCGCCGGCTACGGGAGTCAGGATCATCCCGTCAACGGAGGGCTCGAGGCCCCCGACCACGGGAGAGCAAAGGGAAGAGATTGAACTATTTTTCGCCTTCCATCACAGAGAGGAACGTGGAGGAGTCTCTGCAATGGATGTTTATGTTCAAATATGTTTTGCGCGTTCCGTCGCTTTTGATTTGTATGACTGACTCGGAAAATGAAATTCCTCGTATGTTGCAAAACACACTTGGCTAAAAAAGTATTATTGTGATAGTGGTTGTTCCAAAACCAGAAAGGGTGCAGAAAACATTTACGAAAGATATTGCCAGGACTTGAGGGCCTGAGGTACAAGGAGAGGTTGAGCAGACCAGGAGTACATCCCCAGGAGCACAGGAGGCTGAGGGTTGATCTTATAGAGGTGTATAAGATCACGAGGAGAACGGATAGAGTGGATGCACAGAGTATTTTACCCAAAGTAGGACATAGGTTTAATGTGAGAGTGGAAATATTTAATTTTAGCTTAGTTTAGTTTAGAGATACAGCGTGGAAACAGGCCCTTCGGCCTACTGGGTCCGCGCCGGCCAGCGATCCCCGCACATTAACGCTATCCTACACACACTAGGGACAATTTTAACATTTGCACCAAGCCAATTAACCTTCAAACCTGTACGTCTTTGGAGTGTGGGAGGGCACCAAAGATCTCGGAGAAAACCCACGCGGTCACGGGGAGAACGTACAAACCCCGTAGGGATCGAACCCGGGTCTCCGGCGCTGCAAGGCAGCAACTCTACCGCTGCGCCACCGTGACCGGCCCGGTAAAAGGAACCTGAGGGGAAACTTGCACACGGAGGGTGGCGGGTGTATGGAACGGGCTGCCAGAGGAGGGAGTTGAGGCAGGGACTATCACCACGTTTAAAAGACCTTTGGACAGGGATATGGATAGGACAGGCTTAGAAGGATATGTGCCAAACGCACAGAGGTGGGACTGGCATAGATGGGGCCTGTTGGTCAGAGTTTGTAAGTTGGGCCGAATGGCCTGTTTCCATGCTGTCGGACTCTATGACCCGATAACTAATCAATGTTCATCTGGGAAATGGAATCCATCATGGAATCATTCTTCAGTGTAAGGTGCAATGTATATAACAACAATTATATACTGTATACAGTGATAACGTTCCACATTCACATTCCAGCAGAATAAGTTGTAATGTTGCTCGGATGGTTTTGGAGGGAAATATCAGCAACAAAGGGCGGCCACAGTGGCGCAGCGGTAGAGTTGCTGCCTTACAGCGCTTGCAGCGCCAGAGATGCAGGTTGGATCCCGACTACGGGCGCTGTCTGTACCTTGTTTGTACGTTCTCCCCGTGACCTGCGTGGGTTTGCTCTTTTTTCCCCCCACAAGGCGTACCGTTGCCGGTTAATTGGCTTGGTATAAATGTAAACTGTCCCTAGTGTGTGTAGGGCAGTGTTAGTGTGCGGGGATCGCTGTTCGGTATCGGACTCGGTGGGGGGGGAGGGGCCTGTTACCGCTCTGTATCTGTACAATAAACAGCAGGGCCTGTCCCACTTTCCCGAGTTATCCACCATTTCTACTGAGTCATTCACGAATTCTCCCGAGGTTTCAAACTCGCAGAATGTTCGTAACGAGGCCGTAGGAGTCCGTGGATATATCGTACCGGCTCGTAAAGCCAGCCTTAGGTACTCGGGGCTATTTATTTTGCTCGTGGGCATTTTTCATCAGGCCGATAAAACGTCCCGACTTACCTGATGCCCTGAGTCGAGTAACTATGGCTGACATAATGAACCGCTACGATATATCCACGGACTCCTACGGCCTCCTCCAAACTCGTTACAAACATTCTGCGAGTTTGAAAACCGGGGAGAATTCGTGAATAACCCAGGAGAATCCGTGACTAACTCGGGAAAGTGGGACAGGCTCTCAAGCCAAACTAAGCAACGCAGTTCAGCAGAATAGCTGTGGAAGTGTTTACTTAAGGAGATACCAATAGAAGTAACATTCTGCTATTTGGATTTGAAAATGTGTTTGCCGGGAGCCTATAACAACTCCTTTAACTGGGAAAACACAGTCATAACAATTCCATTTAAGTTAAATAAATCAGCAAAGAATTTAACGAATTCATGCAATAAAACCAGACTCAATTTCTTTGGGAGATAATTTCTACCACATTTTTGTAGTAAAGCACAGTTTATATTATGCTCGTTTATATTACACTCTGTGTGAGGCATTACAGCTCTTAATATCACATGTTCCCAAAATTAGATTTTTTTTTTTAAATATATAAAAATGATTGAATTACAGCACGGAAAACACTATGGTTATCATGTTCCTCAATGTTAATGAAATTATTCAAGGTATCCTGAGTAAGTCAGCGTCTGCACCTCTCACCGCACAAAGTTTGGTAAAGGATCGCAGGCACAAGGCTTATTATTACTGTTCCCCGGTGATTTGGGGGACAGTGAGGCGACCTCATAAAGTTCAGAGTGCTTCGCTACATCAGTAAACACTGCACAAAGATAACCTTACCTGAGGTGAGAGGGCTGCTTTTCACTCTGCCGTTGGAACTGCTGCTGCTGCTGCTGCTGCTGCGGCTGCTATTTGCGGTGACCTGACTGAATAAAAATTTACAGTCTGGAAAAATAGGCTGCTGGTCTCTTCTGAGAGCGCACTCACTCCCCCTTCTTCCTGCAGCTGCTTCCTAAGCAAAACACTGCTATTGTTCTGTTATCTGCACCGCATAACACGCCCTTCACTAAAGAGGCTTATGTGCAAAGGCTGTGTCAGCCGTACTGTAACACTCTGAGGCAACGGTTGTTGTCAGTCAGAGTACTGATTGCAAGAGTTGGGAGGTCATGTTACAGCTGTAGCAGACATTGGTTAGGCTGCGTTCATAGAGTATTGTGTTCGGTTTGGGTTACCCTGTTGTTTGGGGTTGCCAAATTAGCCGGGACATCCCGTATATTGGGCTAAATTGGCTTGGCCCATATTGTCCCGTATTTGACTGTGGCAAATCAATTCGAGGGGGCTTTCAAGATTCAAGATTCAAGAGAGTTTATTGTCACGTGTCCCTGATGGGGCAATGACATTCTTGCTTTGCTTCAGCACAAGAGAACATAGTAGGCATTGACTACAGAACAGATCAGTGTGTCCATATACCATTATATAAATATATACACACATGAATAAATAAACTGATAAAGTGCAAATAAACAGATAATGGGCTATTAATGTTCAGAGTTTTGTCCGAGCCAGGTTTAATAGCCTGATGGATGTGGGGAAGTAGCTATTCCTGAACCTGGTCATTGCAGTCCTCAGGCTCCTGTACCTTCTACCTGAAGGTAGCAGGGAGATGAGTGTGTGGCCAGGATGGTGTGGGTCCTTGATGATGCTGCCAGCCTTTTTGAGGCAGCGACTGCGATAGATCCCCTCGATGGAAGGGAGGTCAGAGCCGATGATGGACTGGGCAGTGTTTACTACTTTTTGTAGTCTTTTCCTCTCCAGGGCGCTCAAGTTGCCGAACCAAGCCACGATACAGCCGGTCAGCATGCTCTCTACTGTGCACCTGTAGAAGTTAGAGAGAGTCCTCCTTGACAAACCGACTCTCCGTAATCTTCTCAGGAAGTAGAGGCGCTGATGAGCTTTCTTAATAATTGCATCAGTGTTCTCAGACCAGGAGAGATCTTCAGAGATGTGCACGCCCAGGAATTTGAAGCTCTTGACCCTTTCAACCATCGACCCGTTGATATAAACAGGACTGTGGGTCCCCATCCTACTCCTTCCAAAGTCCACAATCAGTTCCTTGGTTTTGCTGGTGTTGAGGGCCAGGTTATTGTGCTGGCACCATATGGACAGTCGCTCGATCTCTCTTCAGTACTCCGACTCATCCCCATCAGTGATACGTCCCACTACAGTGGTGTCATCAGCGAACTTGATGATGGAGCGAACTTGACTTTCGGGTCGGAGCGCAGCGTCCGGTCCCCGCCTCACCCGTCCCAACATAGTGCAGCCCATGGAGTGCAGCAGCAGCACCTCGCCCGTGGCCCGGGCCAGCTATCCGACCTTCGCACCTTCGCTTACCGCCGTCACCACCACCCCTCCTTCTCACGGCCGATCATCGGTTCATGAGTTGAATGGGGCGCCGGACTTTAAGCGCAGAGTCCTCAGTTGGCCCGCCGGCTGGGCTTGTGTGTGCGGTCCAGCACCCGGGCCGACTCATCATTCACCCAGCCACGGCCCAGTCGGTCAACGAATCGCCGTTGGGAATTTGTCCCGTATTCTGACCTTTTGTCCCGTATTTTGGGAGTGAGAACGTTGGCAATCCTACTGTTTTTGGAAAGGTGTTAAGATGGAAAGGGTGCAGAGAAGATTTACGAGGATACTGTCAGGACTGGAAGATTTGAGCTGGAGTGGGAGGTTGAGCAAGCTAGGACTTTATTCCTTGGAAAAAAGGAGGCTGAGGGGTGATCGTACAGAGGTGCATAAGATCATGAGAGGAATAGATTGGGTAAATGCCAAGACTAGTTTACCCAGAGTAGGGGAATCAAGAACCAGAGGACAATGGTTTAAGGTGAGGGGGGAAAGATTTAACAGGAACCTGAGGGGCAACTTTTGGAAGATGGGCAGTGTATGCAGATGTTACCTTAAATTAGAGAATACAACGTTCGTACTGCTGGCTTCAAGCTCTAAAATAAGATATGAGGCGCTGATCCTCCAAGTCGCGTGCGGCCTCACTTTGGCAGTGGAGGAGGCCTAGGACAGAAAGGTCAGTGAGGGAATGGGAAGGGGAGGTGAAATGGTTGGCAACCGGGAGATCCAGTAGGCCTTGGCTGACCGAGCGTAAGTGCTCAGCGGAATGGTTGTCAAGTCAACACTCGGCACGCTGATGTATAGGGGCCTACATTGGGAGCAGCAGATGCAGTACGTGAGGTTAGAAAGGCAGCATGATGGTGGCGCAGCGGTAGAGTTGCTGCCTTACAGCACTTCCAGCACCAGAGACCCAGGTTCGATCCCAACCACGGGTGCTGTCTGTGCGGAGTTAGTACATTCACCCCCGTGTCCCGCGTGGGTTTTCCCCGAGATCTTCGGTTTCCTCCCACAATCCAAAGACGTGCAGGTTTGTAGGTTAATTGGCTTGATACAAAATGTAAATTGTCCCTGGTGTGTGTGTAGGACAGTGTTAGTGTGCAGGGATCACTGGTCGGTATGGACCTGATGGGCTGAAGGGCCTGTTTCTCTAAAAGACAAGAAAATAATAGCTGTTGGGGGTCCCTGGATGGGTTCGAGGGAGGAGGGAGAAGGGCGGGTGTTGTATCTGGGGTTGCAGGGGAGAGTACCTGGGGAGTGAGGATGGTCTGGGTGGGAAGCGACGAGTAAACCAAGGAGTTGCGGAGGGAGTGGTCCCTGCGGAGGGCGGAAAAGGATGGAGATGGGAAGATCTGATTAGTGGTGGCATCCCTTTGGAGGTGAGGGAAATGTTGGAGGATGATGTTTTGGATGCGGAGGCTGATGGGGTGAAAGATGAGGACCAGGAACTCTGTCCTTGTTGCTTCTGGGGGGGGGTGGGGGAGCAAGAGCAGAACTACAGGACACAGAGGAGACACATCTATGACAGAAGGGGGGAACCCACATTCACTAATAAAACGAGGACATCTCGGATGTCCTTGTGTGTAAAAATTTCATCTTCGGTGTAGATGCGGTTGGGGCAAGTGGAGGAGAGCAAAAAGGTCGGGTGGGAAGAAGTGTAGTCCAGATTTCTGTGGGGGTCAGTAGGTTTGTAGTAGACATCAGTTGATATTCAGTCTCCTGTGATGGGTGCCAGATACATCGAGATAGAGGAGAGAGGTTTCGGGTTAGAGCGTGCTGGTCAGCAATGGGCAAGTTGGGCCGAAGGGCCTGTTTCCACGCTGTATAGTTCTACGGCTCTATGAATTGTCATCCTGTTGTATTTTTAAGGTCTACAGGAGTGATATTTCCTTGAAGGAAGTCTTGCCTGGTCACTGAAGCTTCGAAGGAAGAATCACAGTCGTGAAAATTGGAACCTGTGCAAAGTACATGGGATCTAGAACATAGTACACAGCAGCAAGGAACAGGGCCTCCCGCCCACGGTGTTTGTGCCGAACATAATGCCAAGTAATGGGCCTGTCCCACTTAGGCAATTTTTTCGGCAACTGTCAGAGTCGCAGCAGGTCGCCGAAAAACCGGCGACTGGACCCCCCCCCCCCCACAACAATGTCTACAACAACCTACCACCTAGTCCGTGTCAAGCTACGGCGAGCCGCCGACAACCGGCGCCCATTAGGACGTCCACCTATGACCAGGCCTACGACAACCTACGTCCACCCGCGACAAGCTACGACAAGGTAAGACAATTTGAGTCGCCTGTACCTGTCGCCGTAGGTTGACGTAGGTTGACGTAGAAACATAGAAAATAGGTGCAGGAGGAGGCCATTCGAGCCTGCACCGCCATTCATTGTGATCATGGCTGATCGTCCCCACTGGGCTGGGAGATTGCAACCTTCAACGTGGTCCGCCCTGTTTCGACGAACGCAATCAACCTGCCGTTCACAATCAAATAAGATCAAATAGAACAAGTTGTCCTCCAACTTTAGACGGTGCACGCCATACGCAAGAAGAAGAGGTCCCCAATCAATAACCCGTGCCTGCCCTCTCCCCATATCCCTTGACTCCACTAGCCCCTAGAGCTCTATCTAACTCTCTCTTTAATCCATCCAGTGATTTGGCCTCCACTGCCTCTGTGACGTAGGCAGTCGCCAATGGAATTCACCGAGGTCAGCACCGGCAACAGCCTACCTCATCCTGGTGACAACCTACCACAGCACCTACGTCAGGAGTCAAGCTACACTCATTGGCATCAAACCAACTTTCGCCAAATAGTTTGAAACATTTCAAAATCCAGCGGCGACCAGAAAAACGCTACGATTCTTTGGGCGACTGAGGAGACTACTCACGACCAACACCCCGGCGACCATGTGGCGACTGCCTAGTCGCCTGTAGTTGCCTAAAAAAAATCACATAAGTGGGACAGGCTCTTTAGACTGATCTCATGTGCCTGTATGTTTAGAAAGAACTGCAGATGCTGGAAAAATCAAAGGTAAAATCAACAATGCTGGAGAAACTCAGCGGGTGAGGCAGCATCTCTGGAGCGGAGGAATAGGTGACGTTTCGGGTCGAGACCCTTCTTCAGACTGATGTGGGGGGGGGGGGGGGCGGGAAGGAGAAAGGAAGAGGCGGAGACAGTAGGCTATAGGAGAGCTGGGAAGGGGAGGGGAAGGAGGGAGAAAGCAGGGACTACCTGAAATTGGAGAAGTCAATGTTCATACCGCTGGGGTGTAAACTACCCAAGTGAAATATGAGGTGCTGCTCCTCCAATTTGCGGTGGTCCTCACTCTGGCCACGGAGGAGGCCCAGGACAGAGAGGTCGGATTCGGAATGGGAGGGGGAGTTGAAGTGCTGAGCCACCGGGAGATCAGGTTGGTTATTGCGAACCGAGCGGAGGTGTAGGGCGAAGCGATCGCCAAGCCTACACTTGCTCTCACTGATGTAGAGCAGCTGACACCTAGAGCAGCAGATGCAATAGATGAGGTTGGAGGATGTGCAGGTGAACCTCTGCCTCACCTGGAACGACTGCTCGGGTCCTTGGATGGAGTCGGGGGGGGGGAGGTAAAGCGACAAGTGTAGAGCATTTCCTGCGGTTGCAAGGGAAAGTACCTGGGGAGGGGGTGATTTGGGTGGGAAGGGACGAATTGACCAGGGAGCGGTTTCTGTTGAAAGCCGAAAGGGGAGGAGATGGGAAGATGTGGCCAGTGGTGGGATCCTGTTGGAGGTGACGAAAATGTCGGAGGATTATTTGTTGTATGTGACGGCTGGTGGGGTGGAAGGTGATGACAGAGGGGACTCTGCCCTTGTTACGAGCGGGGGGGGGATGGGGAGTGAGAGCGGAGCCACGGGATCATGCGCCTGTACATGACCTACACCCTCTATTCCTTGCACGTTCATGTGCCGATCTAGCAGTCTCTTAATCGCCGATTTAAATGGTCAACTCCCACACTACATTCTCAGCCTGCAATGTGATCTGTGGCATCCTGTAACTTCAGGTCCAGCCTCATAATTCTCCTGGGATGCCATGCCTGTGGTGGTCCAAGTTCACCACCGGGTGGCGCCAGCAATGGCTGCCTGGCCAACAGTCTGTCCGTCCCTTCCTTCTTTGTGCTTTAATAGTATGTGTTAAATGTATGTTTTAGAGTGTTCTTTAGCTTGTTTTATGTGGGGAGCGTGGAGGGTTGGGGGAGACTTTTTCTAATCTCTTATCTCGACGGAGATGCATTTTTCTTTCCATGTCGTATCTCCGTCCGCACTGCGGCCTAACATCGTGGAGTTGGCGGCCTTTGCTGGAGACCGACTTCGGGACTCCAACCGCGCACGGGAGCCTGCGGACTTTCACATCGTGGAGTTCAAGGTCCCCTTGTCATAGACCGACTTTGGGAACTCCAAGCCGCAGGAGCTTCGACCGCCGCGAAGCGGGAGCTTGGACCGCCGGCTGCGGGAGCTACGATCGCCCCGACAGAAGAGGAAGAAGATTCGACTTTGTTGCCTTCCATCACAGTGAGGAATGTGGGGAATCCACTGTGGTGGATGTTTATGTTCACTTTTATGTAGTCGTGTGTCTTGTTGCTTTCTTTTCGTTTGGCTGTATGGTAATTTGCATATCACTGTACCTTAATTGGTATCGTGTGACAATAAACTGACCTTTGAACCTTTGAACCGTTGATACCGGCATTTTTAGCCTCAGGATCATTTCTGGTTGTTCAACTGATCTCTGGGAAATCTTGCAGTTTGATGGTGCCCATCCAAACTCCATACTTAAGGAAAGAAGGCTTCACCTTACTTTCCTTCAGACCAGAAGAGGAAACAAATGGGGCACAGACATTTGCCAGCATTACATGCTGCAGGAGGGAACTTTGTGCCACATCCGTACTCTGTATCTGTTTATACTCAGATCGGCACGGACACAAAATAAAACAGCTCACAGATCAGTTGTGAGTCTAGCCAACAATTTGGTTTATTAAAGGTCTTAACACTGCTCACCGGGAAACACTCTGGGAGAACACAAAGTGTTTCTATGAATCACAATTCCTACAGCATTTTATATTCTCCTGACACAATGGTTAGTTGTGGTCCTGAAATAAGTCATCATTAATCAGTGTCTCTGTATCCTTTCATCTTTGTCTTTCCCCAGAGTTATATTTAACCTTAAATTTCCTGTTATTTTGAATTCCTCTCTCCCAAATGGGCAAAAGACCCATTTAGTTTAGTTTCTTTTTTCTTTTTTTTTTTTCTTTTTTTTTGCCAGTTCTAACGACTTTAATAGATACACACGCCTGTGATTTAGTTTAGTTTCGTTTAGTTTAGAGATTTAGCGTGGAAACAGGCCCTTCGGCCCACCGAGTCCGCACCGACCAGCGATCCCCGCACACTAACACCACCCTACACACACTAGGGACAATCTACATTTATATCAAGCCAATTAATCTACAAACCTGTGGAGTGTGGGAGGAAACCGAAGATCTCCGAGAAAACCCAACGCAGGTCACGGGGAGAACGTGCAAACGCCGCACAGACAGCGCCCGTAGCCGGGATGGAACCCGGGTCTCTGGCGCGGTGAGGCAGCCACCAGCGTGCCGCGCACCGTTTCCACGGCATTTCATATCCCTCAGCCCGCTTTACAACCTTCAATGTTATTCCATCTGAGCTAGCTGCGCCTCGAGCTGCACACATTAACACATCTAATTACCCTCCTAACACCTTATGTTGGCCATTTTCCCACACCGATTCCCCAGAATGTGAGCTCTAAGGTTAAGCAGACCTAACTCAACTTACACGTGATTTCCAAAGCAACACAGGCTTCCTCAACACTGCAGGCACCAGTGCACTGAGCACAAGGAAAAAGGAACAGGATGTGTAGGAAGGAACCGCAGAACTGCTGGTTTAAACCGAAGACGGACACAAAATGCTGGAGTAACTCAGCGGGACAGGCAGCATCTCTGGAGAGAAGGAATGGGCGACGTTTCTGGGTCGAGATCCAAACAGAACGGAGATGGCCCTGGCTTTCAGCAAGGGGCCTGTCCCACGTGGCCGTCATTCGCACGCCACTTACGCGACCTGCTAGCGCGTGGGTAACGCCTGGGTAGCGTGGGACGGGCGCATGGAGTGGTGTGTGGAGTGGCGTGGAGGAGTGTGTGGAGTTCATCCTGCCATCGGCCTGTCGCGTAACAGGCCCATTAGATTGACTCCTCCCTGTGGCACTCCAGCACAGCACTCATACGCAGAATTAGGCCATTTGAGCCATCAAGTTTACCCTGCCATTCAATCATGGCTGATCTATCTCTCCCTCCTAACCCCATTCTCCTGCCTTCTCCACATAACCCCTGACACCCACACTAATCAAGAGTCTATCTATCTCTGCCTTAAAAATATCCACTGACTTGGCCTCCGCAGCCTTCTAAGGCAATGAATTCCACAGCTTCACCACCTTCTGACTAAAGAAATTCCTCCTCATCTCCGTCCTAAAAGAATGTCCTTTAATTCTGAGGCGATGACCTCTGGTAGCAGACACTCCCGTGAGTGGAAACATCCTCTCCACATACGCTCTATCCGAGCCTTTCACTATTCTGTAAGGTTCGATGAGGTTCCCCCTCATCCTTCTAAACTCCAGCGTGTAGAGGCCCAGTGCCGTCACACGCTCAAACTGCTGTCAGGTATTAATACCCCTCTCTGGAACGTTCCTGCCAGATCTTCCACGGCCACAGTTCTGCCCATAGCCCTTTCATCCCTCAGTGGAATCTCCTACCTGCTACTTCCAGCAATATCCATTCATGCAACAGCAACACTCGGTGAGGGCGAAGAGAGCTCAGCTTTTCTTGTGAAGCAAGGGCAGAGTTGCTGCCTTACAGCGAATGCGGCACCAGAGACCCGCATTCGATCCCGACCACGGGTGCTGTCTGTACGGAGTTTGCACGTTCTCCCCGTGACCTGCGTGGCTTTTGGCACGTTGGCTAATGGCATGTTGGCCTTCATAACAACAAGAGTTGAGTATAGGAGCAAAGAGGTCCTTCTGCAGTTGTACAGGGCCCTGGTGAGACCACACCTGGAGTATTGTGTGCAGTTTTGGTCTCCAAATTTGAGGAAGGACATTCTTGCTATTGAGGGAGTGCAGCGTAGGTTCACAAGGTTAATTCCCGGGATGGCGGGACTGTCATATGCTGAGAGAATGGAGTGGCTGGGCTTGTACACTCTGGAATTTAGAAGGATGAGAGGGAATCTTATTGAAACATATAAGATTATTAATGGATTGGACACGCTAGAGGCAGGAAACATGTTCCCGATGTTCGGGGAATCCAGAACCAGGGGCCACAGTTTAAGAATAAGGGGTAGGCCATTTAGAATGGAGATGAGGAAAAAAGAATTCACACAGACAGTTGTGAATCTGTGAAAATCTCTGCGGCAGAAGGCAGTGGAGGCCAATTCTCTGGATGCTTTCAAGAGAGAGTTAGATAGGGCTCTTAAAGAGAGCGGAGTCAGGGGATATGGGGAGAAGGCAGGAACGGGGCACTGATTGTGGATGATCAGCCATGATCACATTGAATGGCGGAGCTGGCTCGAGTCTCTTTCTGGTAGATTTATCCCAATCAAACAAAATAATTGGACTATTTTAAGATTATAATAGGATTACCTATATATACTTTCAACCTATTAAGTTCAAAGATTCAAAGAGGGCGGCACGTTGGTGCAGCGATAGAGTTGCCGCCTTACTGCGCTCACTGCGCCGGAGATCCGGGTTCGATCCCGACTACGGCTGCCGTCTGTACGGAGTTTGTACGTTCTCCCTGTGACCTGCGTGTGTTTCCTCCAAGACCTTCGGTTTCCTCCCACACTCCAAAGACGTACAGGTTTGTAGGTTAAACGGTTTGGTGTAAGTGTAAATTGTCCCCAGTGTGTGCGGGACGGGTGTTAGTGTGCGGGGATCGCTGGTCGGTGCGGACTCGGTGGGCCGAAGGGCCTGTTTCCGCGCTGTATCTCTAAACTGAACCAAACTGAACTAAACTAAGTCGTCTACACTTTGTTCTGGATGCCGCAGCACGGCAATTGCTAAAGGTATCTGAGCCACTCATTATAAAAGGCCCCCACTTCATTCCATAACTCCCTGTACTCTGGTTTTGGCCGAGGCCCTGCCTCAATTGCTTCCAGTTCTGGTAAAAAGGATGTGAACATCCGTGACAGGGCAGAAAATATTTTCGAGAATGTTTCCAGTAATGGGCCCATTAGCTTAGTCTGGAGATGCTGGAACAAATAAGACTTTAAAATCAGTTCAAGAACAGCACCACGGCAATAATAATAGAAGTAGAACGAGTTTAGTTTAGTTTTGAGATGCAGCGCAGAAACAGGCCCTTCAGCCCACCGAGTCCGTACCGGCCAGTTGAGCAAGTTGTTTCCATGAACCACAGACACCTTTCCCTATACCTCCTCCCTCGATTCTGTCCAAGGGCCCCGACAGCCCTTTGAGGTGAGGCACTTTGCACCAAAGATCCTATAGGATCTTCGCTTTGCACCTCCTCCAACCTCATCTACTGTGTCCGCTGTTCCAGGTGTGGACTCATATATATCGACGAGACCAAGCGCAGGATCGGCGATCGTTTCGCTGGACGCCTGCTCTCAGTCTGCCTAGGCCGACGTGATCTCCTGGTTAGCTCAACTCCCCCTCCCAATTCCCGCACTGACCTTTCTGTCCTGGGCCTCCTCCATTGTCAGAGTGAGGCCCGGCGCAAATTGGAGGAACTGCGCCTCATATTTCACTTGGGAAGCTTACACCCAGCGCTATGAACATTGAACATCAAGTAACCCTTGTTTTCCCTCTCTCTCTGTCCCTCTCCCACCCAAACCATTGTACTAGTTTCACTGACATCCTGCTGAGTTTCATGGTCTATATAACTTGTTTTCACCTCGCCCACAGCTAACAATGTACGGCTTCCTTGATCATCGTTAGTTTTGTGCATATCTTTCATTTCTTTGTTGTGTATCTCTCCATATATCTCTCCTTTCCCTTTCCTCTGAAGAAGGGTCTCAATAGAAAATGGACAATAGACAATAGGTGCAGGAGTAGGCCATTCGGCCCTTCAGGCCAGCACCGCCATTCAACGTGATCATGGCTGATCATCCCCAATCAGTACCCCGTTCCTGCCTTCTCCCCGTATCCCTTGACTCCGCTATCTTTAAAAGCTCTACCTAACTCTCTCTTTAAAGCATCCAGAGAACCGGCCTCCACCACCCTCTGAGGCAGAGAACTCCACAGACTCACCACTCTCGGTGAGAAAACGTTCTTCCTCATCTCCGTTCTAAATGGCTTACTCCTTATTCTTAAACTGTGGCCCCTGGTTCTGGACTCTCCCAACATCGGGAACATGTTTTCTGCCTCTAGCGTGTCCAATCCCTTCGTAATCTTACATGTTTCAATAAGATCCCCTCTCATCCTAAATTCCAGAGTGTACAAGCCCAGCCGCTTCATTCTCTCAGCATATGACAGTCCCGCCATGCCGGGAATTAACCTTGTGAACCTACGCTGCGCTCCCTCAATAGCAAGAATGTCCTTCCTCAAATTAGGGGACCACAACTGCACACAATACTCCAGGTGTGGTCTCACTGGGGCCCTGTACAACTGCAGAAGGACCTCTTTGCTCCTATACTCAACTCCAACAATATGAAGAATAGTGAGGTGAATGTTGGATAACATTTTTTTTTTTTTTTTTTTGTTAAAGTAAGTACAGTGGTCTGGTACTTAAGTACCTAATACATAAATACATATTTTCATTCTTGTACAACTTCATACTTTTGGTTCAATAATAAAAGAACAGTGATAGAAAAAAAGAAATAAAGAGTGTCGGAATAGATAGACAAGCGAGTAGAAACAGAAAACAAAAGAAATAAAGGACAGAGGTGAGAAGTTAAAAGATTGAAAGAAAAGGAAAAAGTAAAAAAAAAGAGAGATTAGGAGAGATCTACCTATCTCATATTTTTGCCCATCCGTCACCCAGATAAATTAATATGCAAAGGTGGTTTGAGATCAAGAAGGCCGGTTAGATTGGCCGTTTACCTCAGTTGGTTAGAACATGGTGCTAATAACCCGGGTTCGATCCCGACTACGGGTGCTTGTCTGTGGGGATTTTGTATGTGGCCACGTGGGTTTTCTCCAGATGCTCCGGTTTCCTCCCACACTCCAAAGGCGTGCAGGTTTGTTGGTTAATTGGCTTGGTATAAATGGAAATTGTCGCCAGTGTGCGTGTAGGATAGTGTTAGCGCGTGGGGGTCGTTGGTCGGTGCGGACGCGGTGGGCCGAAGGTACCTCTAAAACTAAAAACAACTTTCCGTGCTGTACCCCTAAAACTAAAAAAAACTAAAAAGAAGGTGGTATTGGGGCTTTCGAAAAGCATGAAGGAGGATGGCCCCATGCCCTAATGGGAACTATCCTGGATGAGTGGTGCTCGTCAAATGAGTAGCCGACAGGGTCATTGGCCTGAAATATTGGCACAGTGTCTCTCTATACAGATACTACTGACCTGCTGAGTATTTTCCAAAACTTTAGAATTCTCAAACATGCTAATAAACAGTTGGTGTAGGAAAGAAGAGCAGATGCGGGTTGACACCGTAGATAGACACAACATTTTGGAGTAACTCAGCGGGACAGGCAGCATCAGTGGAGTTAAGGAATGGGTGGCGTTTCGGGTGGAAGGGGCGAATAGCCTACTCCTGCACCTCTGTTGTCTATTGAGACCCTTCTTCAGACCAATCTGAAGATCTGATGAAGTTCTGAATTCTACATTTAGTAACTATTTGTGGTAAACTATTCAATCATCTTTTTTTTGGGGGTTTTCGTTTGCACTCAACAATTATTAAAAAAGCAAAGTACACGTATAAACAAGATATACAAGTCACACAACAGCTGTCAGCATCACATCAGATCATCCTACAGTTCTGTTGGCACCCAAGCAAGCTCATCATATTTAATCCTACTTAATATACAATCACCCGTTATGTTCAACCAGAGACTTTTATGCCACTTGAAGAACTTATTTTGTCATTGATTGCCACTATGTATGCACTTATACACAGTCACAATCATGTCTGCACAAATGTTTCCAAATACACGTATACAATACCAGTCGAACTCCACCCCTCCACTGGGGCTATGGAGAAATCGTGTCCTTAATCAGTCTAAGCAGTTGTAGTAATATGTAGTCCACATAATGTTGAAAGCATCAGTCCTTAACTGGAGTTTAGCTGTTATGCTTTCCATCAAATATACACTTTTCAGTCTTTCCCTCCACTGTTGAACATTTGGTGGCTTTACATTTCTCCATGACACTGTAATCATCTTCTTTGCAATCAACAGCAACACCCCAAGCAAGTATGTCTGATTTTTGGTGTCTATATTTTCTGGTCTCTCATAGAAACATAGAAACATAGAAAATAGGTGCAGAGTAGGCCATTCGGCCCTTCGAGCCTGCACCGCCATTCAATATGATCATGGCTGATCATCCAACTCAGTATCCTGTACCTGCCTTCTCTCCATACCCCCTGATCCCTTTAGCCACAAGGGCCACATCTAACTCCCTCTTAAATATAGCCAATGAACTGGCCTCAACTACCTTCTGTGGCAGAGAATTCCACAGACTCACCACTCTCTGTGTGAAAAATGATCTTCGCATCTCGGTCCTAAAAGACTTCCCCCTTATCCTTAAACTGTCACCTCTTGTTCTGGAGTTCCCCAACATCAGGAATAATCTTCTTGCATCTAGCCTGTCTAACCCCTTAAGAATTTTGTAAGTCTCTATAAGATCTCCCCTCAATCTCCTAAATTCCAGCGAGTCTATCCAGTCTTTCTGCATATGGAAGTCCTGCCATCCCAGGAATCAGTCTGGTGAACCTTCACTGTACTCCCTCTAAGGCAAGAATGTCTTTCGTCAGATTAGGAAACCAAAACTGTACGCAATACTCCAGGTGTGGCCTCACCAAGACCCTGTACAACTGCAGTAGAACCTCCCTGCTCTTGTACTCAAATCCTTTTGCTATGAATGCCAACATACCATTCGCTTTCTTCACAGCCTGCTGCACCTGCATGCCTACTTTCAATGACTGGTGTACCATGACACCCAGGTCTCGTTGCATCTCCCCTTTTCCTAATCGGCCACCGTTCAGATAATAGTCTACCCTCCTGTTTTTGCCGCCAAAGTGGATAACCTCACATTTATCCACATTATACTGCATCTGCCATGCATTTGCCCACTCGCCCAACCTATCCAAGTCACCTTGCAGCCTCCTAGCATCCTCCTCACAGCGAACACTGCCCCCCAGCTTAGTGTCATCCGCAAACTTGGAGATGTTGCATTCAATTCCCTCATCCAGATCATTAATATATATTGTAAATAGCTGGGGTCGCAGCACTGAGCCTTGCGGTGCCCCACTAGTCACTGCCTGCCATTGTGAAAAGGACCCGTTTACTCCTACCCTTTGCTTCCTGTCTGCCAGCCAGTTCTCTACCCACCAGGTATGAAGAATGCCGGCTCCAGTGGTAGGTCCACCCCGAAGATTATCTTTTGCGTGAAAATATTTATTGAATGTCCCGATTTCCTTGCAGACCAACCTGAAGACGTGTCGCGACCCGAACCGTCACCCATTCCTACTCTCCAGAGATGCCGCCTGTCCCCGCTGAGTTACCCCAGCGTTTTGTGTCTGTCTTCTGATGAATTATTTGTTTGGAATGTTGAATCTAGGATGAAGGGCATGGAAAGTGGACGTGGCCAGCCTTTTATGGGAGGAATGGGAAGAAATCTCTGCACATTGAGGATTGTAAATCTTTGAAATTGTTTGCTCCGGAGGATAGCCATTGCTGACAATACTGTCTGAAGCAAGTGGTTAGCTGTGACCGGGGCCTTGTCATGATGTCATTGCATCATTCATCAATATATATATTTTCCATCTGTCAGAAATTAGCAGGAGATTATATATATTTGCCAGGAATTATTATTTCAGCAAATGTATTCAATACCGTATGGTGTCTAGTGAGGGAATTATTATTTTGCTCCACATAGTTTTATTAGGAAGGAATCCTGTCTAGCGTTACACAATGACGAAATATAGTTTCCACTTGTAGACGACATCGATTATGAATTACAGGCGCAAAATCAGGAAACTCAACAAATATCTTCGCACAAAAGATGACTGAATAATTTACCACAAGCAGTTTCTAATGTAGAATTCAGAACTTAATTTGGCGAAGGGGTATAAATTTAGAAGGGAAATATATACGGAGGACGAAATGACAGCTTCAAAAGTAGGACGAGCACAGACACCATGAACCATGGGCGGCAGTAGAGCTGCGGCCTTACAGCGCCAGAGACCCGGGTTCGATCCCGACTGCAGGTGCTTGCCTGCACGGAGTTTGTACGTTCTCCCCGTGACCTGCGTGGGTTTTCACTGAGAACTTCGGTTTCCTCCCGCAGACACACCACTCTCTGTGAGAAAAAGTGTTTCCTCGTCTCCGTTCTAAATGGCTTACTCCTTATTCCTAAACTGCGGCCCCTGGTTCTGGACTCCCCCAACATCGGGAACATGTTTCCTGTATTCAATACCATAAAGGACAAGAGTTTTATCGAGATTTATATTGATGATTGACCTATTGTGGATTAAAGATTACCTCATGTTCTTCAAATTCACTGGGGAAATATGTCCATCTTACTTGATCTTACACACTGAACTTTCTCTCCTTTATTATATTGTTTACATAGAAACATAGAAACATAGGAAATAGGTGCAGGAGAAGGCCATTTGGCCCTTCGAGTCAGCACCGCCATTCATTGTGATCATGGCTGATCATCCACAAATCAGTAACCCGTGCCTGCCTTCTCCCCATGTCCCTTGATTCCGCTAGCCTCTAGAGCTCTATCTTTAACTCTCAGTTAAATTAATTTCATGTATATGTAGGATGGAGTTAATGTGCGGGGATCGCTGGTCGGTGTGGACATGGTGGGCTGAAGGGCCTGTTTCCACCTTGTAACTTCAAATTACACTGTATTTAGGTGAAGACAAATCGTCTCCCTGATTATCCACAATTCTCTGCTCTGGACGGCTGTGATCTCTTGAGGACCAGCCGGAGAAGTTGTAATTTTTATGCACCTTGAAACAGAAACCAAAGGAAGATCTCATGGCAGTTTGTAGAAAATCACATCTGTCGAGCACCTTTCTGGACCTCCGCATGTTGAAAATTGCTTTAGAACCAATGAAATATTATTGGAAGCGTAATCTCCTGAGCGAGGGTTTGCTCATGGAAAGCTTGAAACTTGATCACAGAGCAATTATTAGTCATGTACTCAGCATCAAGGAACATTTGACAAGGGGAGAATGGATTCACTGGAAGCATATGCTGGATTGTAAACACAAGTGGATTAAGAGAACAATAGCAATGTTGACTCAGGGGAAGCCAGGGAAAGGAGAATCCTGCAATTGCTCCCGTACAAAACAGTGACAAAACCCTAAAAACATATTTGACTTTGAAAGTCGCAGGCATTGTCAAAAGTCGCAGTCAAGGGCGGTTCACGGTGGCGCAGCGGTAGAGTTGCTGCCTTCAAACGCTTGCAGCGCCAGAGACCCAGGTTCGATCCCGACAACGGGTGCTGTCTGTACGCAGTTTGTACGTACTCCCCGTGCCCTGCGTGGGCTTTCACCGAGTTTCCTCCCACACTCCAAAGACGTACAGGTTTGCAGGTTAACTGGCTTGGAGCACGTGTAAAAACTGTCCCTAGTGTGTGTAGGATAGTGTTATGGGCCTGTCCCACTGAGGCGACTCTTTAGGTGACTGCCAGGGATTAGCTTTAATGGAATTCACCTACGACCTGGCGGCAAACTACGACAACCTGCGACAACCTACAACAGCAAAAATTTTCACCTCTGTCACCGAAAGTTTTTCTTCAACATGTCGAACATTTTGCTGCAGTCACCCAAAAAATCGTCTAAGTGGGACAGGCCCACTAGTGCGCAGGGATCGCTGGGCGGTGCGGACTCGGTAGGCCGAAGGGCCTGCTTCCGCGATGTAACTCTAAACCAAACTAAACAGTAGCAAACATATAATTGTAACTGTAATTCCACAGCGATCATTTATTTTGTAATGCAATAGGCAAGTTGTATGAACAAAATGACACAGCTAACAAACTCTTTCAGTAGTGCTTCCTCGTGACTGGAACACCAGGGAATAAATTATCTGGCCTTCTTTGAAATAGCGTAACAGTATTCTAGTTTAGTTTAGAGATACAACGTGGAAACAGGCCCTTCGGCCCACCGGGTCCGCGCCGACCAGCGATCCCCGCACGCTAACTCTATCCTACACACACTAGGGGACAATTTGCATTTATACCGAGCCAATTAACCTGCAAACCTGTGCGTGTTTGGAGTGTGGGAGGAAACCGGAGCACCCGGAGAAAACCCACGCAGGTCACGGGGTGAACGTACAAACTCTGCACAGACAGCACCCGTAGTCGGGGTTGAACCCGGGTCTCTGGCGCTGAGAGGCAGCAACCCTACTGCTGCGCCATCGTGCCGCCCACGTTTAGTTGAAATGCGGCCTAGATGTTAACAGCTGAACAAAAATACCTTTTTTGGAACTTGTTGTGTACCATTCACTCTCATCAACAGAAGACACACCCCAGGTCCTGTTTTAGTAGGACAATGCTGGGTGTACACCACTACAAACTTGCTTCTAACATTTCATGCACGTTTGCGAACACTTTATGGACTCCATGTGGGGGTTAATATCTTAAACTGGACCAAAAGAGGAAAAAATGCATTGTCTGGGATGTACGACATAACAGTTCACAAAGGAAGGTTTTGTTTTTTTGTGAAGTTATTTAAACCATGAACTAAGATAAACAAAGATAAGGTAACTTGGCAGATAATGTACAGAGATGACTGTCTGTGATCGATCCCCAAAGTCAGTCGTGAATCTGGCTGCCTGAAGATCACAGTAGATCATGGTTCAATGAAGGGCTGAATGATCTACAGTTTGGTTCAGTTTAGAGATACAGCGCGGAAACAGGCCCTTCGACCCACCGAGTCCGCACCAGCCAGCGATCCCCGCACACTAACACTATCCGACACACACACACTCGGGACAGTGTTACATTTATACCAAACCCAGTTGACCTACAAACCTGTACGTCTTTGGAGTGTGGGAGGGAACGGAAGATCTCGGGGAAAACGCACGCAGGTCACGGGGGGAACGTACAAACTCCGTACAGACAGCACCCGCAGTCAGAATCGAACCGGGGTCCCTGGCGCCGTGAGGCAGCAACTCTACCGCTGCGCCACCGTGCCGCCCTTCTGGCCCGTAAATTTCTCGGATACTATCGTTCAATAACTGTGACCTAAGAAATAGGTTTAGCCATTTATCTCGGCACCCTGGTGCAAAGGCAGAGTCGCTGCCTTGCGGAGCCAGAGACCCAGGTTCGACCCTGACCACGGGTGCTGTCCGTATGGAGTTTGCACGTCCTCCCTGTCTCCAGGTGCTCCCGTTTACTCCCACCTTCCAGGTTTGTAGGTGACTTAGCTTCTGTACATTTTCACCAGTGAGCAGGATAGAACAAGTGTAGGGGGGGGGGGGTTATTGGGTGGGACAGACTTGTGGGCTGAAGGGCCTGTTTCCAAGCTGCATCTCTAAAGCTAAAATTTACATTCAATTCACCCAGACACAGTCGTACAATTGATGGAGTGAGAGGAAGGCCCACGCCCATTTCATAGCACAGTAGGTATAATAAATATAGATAGCAGATAAGGCAGTGAAGAAAGCGAATGGTATGTCAGCTTTCATAGCAAAAGGATTTGAGTATAGGAGCAGGGAGGTTCTACTGCAGTTGTACAGGGTCTCGGTGAGACCACACCTGGAGTATTGCGTACAGTTCTGGTCTCCAAATCTGAGGAAGGACATTATTGCCATAGAGGGAGTGCAGAGAAGGTTCACCAGACTGATTCCTGGGATGTCAGGACTGTCTTATGAAGAAAGACTGGATAGACTTGGTTTATACTCCAGAATCTAGGATATTGAGGGGGGATCTTATAGAAACTTACAAAATTCTTAAGGGATGGACAGGCTAGATGCAGGAAGATTGTTCCCAATTTTGGGGAAGTCCAGGACAAGGGGTCACAGCTTAAGGATAAGGGGGAAATCCTTTAAGACCGAGATGAGGAAGACTTTTTTCACTCAGGGAGTGGTGAGTCTCTGGAACTCTCTGCCACAGAGGGTAGTGGAGGCCAGTTCATTGGCTATATTTAAGAGGGAGTTAGATGTGGCCCTTGTGGCTGAAGGGATCAGGGGGTATGGAGAGAAGGCAGGTACGGGATACTGAGTTGGATGATCAGCCATGATCATATTGAATGGCGGTGCAGGCTCGAAGGGCCGAATGGCCTACTCCTGCACCTAATTTCTATGTTTCTATGTTTCTATTAAATATAAATACTGAAAATAAATCAACTCAACAACCACCTAACACGCTTACAACCGTGACCCTCAATATCAACTCTTAAGTCCTGTCTCTGAGTAGGTTGGAGGCTTAGGACATATTTTACAATTTTAAGATAATCTTGTAAAGTATTTCAGTCATTGCTTCAACATTTTTTCTATGTGGGGCTAGGTGTATTTTTTGAAGAATGAGAAAGCACGAACCACCTGATACAAAGCCGAAACCGAGATGGAACCCCCTCTCCCCTCACATCTCTCTCTCTCCCCCCCTCTCCTTCCCCCATCGCCCCTCTTCACCCAATCTCTCCTCCCCCTCTCTTTCCCCCTCTCTCTCCCTCCGCTTTCCCCATCCTCTCCCCCTCCCTCTCCCCCCCTCCCTCTCCACTCTCTTTCCCCTCTCTCCCCCTCTCTCCCTCCCCCTCTTTCCCCACTCTCTCTCCTCTCTCTCTCCCCCTCTCTCCCCATCCCCCTCTCCCTCCCCCTCTCCCCCTCTCTCCCCTCTCTTCCCTCCCCCTCCTCTCTCCCTCCCTCTCTCCCCTCCTCCCCCTCTCTTTCCCCTACCCCCTCCCCCCCCTCATCTCTCTCCCTCCCTCTCTCTTTCCACATCTCTCTCTCCTCCCCCCCTCCCCCTCTCTCCCCATCTCTCTCCCCCTCGCCCCATCCCCTCCCCCCTCGCCCTATCTCTCTCCCCCTCGCCCCATCTCTCCCACTCTCCATCTTGGCGGGCCCAGGAGCACACCGACAGAGAGATCCCACCCTAATCCCCCCCCCCTCCCCCCAATTCACCTCCCCACTCCCTGCCTTGTGTCCAAACACCAGGATCGTGGGGACTAAAATGTAACCAGAACTTGAGGAGCAGCCCCTTCAGATATTGGTACCTCTCTCTCTCTCTATCTATCTCTCTCTCTCTCTCTCTCCCCTTCCCTCTTTCCCTCCCCCTCTCTCCCTCAAACCCCACTCTCTTTCTTCCTCCCTCTTTCCCTCTCCGTCTCTCTCTCTCTCCCTCCCTTTCCCACTCTCCCCCTCTCTCCCTCTTCCCCTCTCTCCCTCTCTGTCTCAAAAGTGCAAGTTACAGTGTACACAATGAGATTGTCCTGGACATACTTTGCAAGCTATGTCTGATCCCTGTAGCTGATCTGGATAGCGGCCCAAAATAGTTCTTGGCCTTTTGCCGGCCCTAAGCCACCACCAAATGCTTGACCAATATACTGGGCTGGTCTTTGATGATTACACAGTGTTCAGCTTCACCCACAATGTCACAGATAATCAAGCAACCCACGCCTGCAGCAATAAGATCTGGATAACATCCAGTCTTTCACTGATAAGCAGCAAATTACATTAATACCATACACGTAACAATGTGGCAATGATCACATTGCTCGAGAAACTGAGAGAGCGAGAGAGCGAGAGAGAGAGAGAGAGAGTCAATCAGCGACATTACCAACACAGATGTTGAGATTAATGACAATCAGACACTAACCCGATTCAGTCAAATGTAAAGTAAAGTAAATGTTATTTATATAGCACGTTTAAATCAACTCGCGTTGAAACCAAAGTACTTTACATAAAATAAATAATTAAGTTTCCGAACATCCATAGAAAAAAATTAAAAATAAGAAAAATGACACAACACATTATAGAATTCAACATGAACGTCCCCCCCACAATAGAATCAAAATTTTTCCACTGTGGGGAAAGGCATCAAAAAGTTCAGTCCTCTTCCTCTGTGAAGCACCCGAGGTCGGGGCCTATTTGTGGCTTCCGGGGACAGTCCGATGTTTTCAGGCCCTGTTTGCCGGGAAGCTGGAACTTTCAAAGGATCAAATGATGATCCTTTTAAAATAAACTAGACTAAGTGGGACCCGTTGGGTCCCAGTCACACGGGAGGCCTGGTCCCCCCCCAACGCAACCCGTTCCCCGACCCAATATTCCACCACTCACCCATAGCCCCTAGCTGCGCAGACACGGCTCATTTCCCCTCATCCCCGAGCACTCCCTCCCCCTCCCATTCATGTGTGCGAGGGGAGGAGGGGAGAGGGGGAGGGGAGAGGGGGAGGGGAGGAGGGGGTGTGAGAGATGGGGGTTTGTGGCAGGGGGGGGGGGTGTAGGGTGGGGGGGAGGTGTGTATGTGGGCGGGAGGGGAGTGGGAGTGGGGGAGGAGGGATGTGAGGGGGGGTGTGGGGGAGGGTATGTGTGTGGGGGGTATGTGTATGGGGGGGGTTTGTGTGTATGGGGGGGTTGTGGGGTGCAGGCGGAGGGGTTATGGGGGCAGGGGGGGTTGTGTGGGGGGAGAGTGGTATGTGGGTGGCGGTGTCTGGGCGGGTGGGTGCAGGGGGGGGGGGTGTGTAGGGGTGTGTGTGGGAGGGGGGGTTGAGGGAGGGGGGGTTGTGGGGGTGAGGCCTGTAGGCGGGGGGTGTGTGGGGGGGTGGTGGGTGTAGGTGAGGGTGGGTGTGTGTGGGCAGGGGGCTTGTGGGGGGAGACGGGTGTGTGGGCGGGGGGGGGGTTGTTGGGGGAGAGGGGTGTGCGGTCGCGGGGGGAGTGAGCTTGGAGGAAAGATGGAACCATGGGGGAGAGGGGGCATCACGGGGGAGGGGGAGGGGGAGGAGCCAGTGAGGGGGACCAGAGGGGTAGTGGCTGGAATGGGTGGTGCGAAGGGGACTCACAGCAGGCGCTGGTCGCTGGTCGCTGGTCACTGGTCGTTCTCCTCCGCCGGGATCTGAGTCCCCACTTTCCGTTTGACGATATCGGCGGCAGGGCAGGGCACGGTCTCCGACTCTGGGCTGGGCTGGGTCTCCCATGCTGGGCTGGATCGGGTCTCCGACGCTGGGCTGTTGCTTGGGGTGGGGTACTTGGGCCGGGGCTGTGCTGGGCTGGGCTGGGCTGCTTCGGGTCCCTCTGACAGTCCGGTTGGAAACCTCCACCGGCCACCCGCCGCTCAAGTAAAGACACGATGGTGCAGGAAGGGGCGGACCGTCCCGAGGAGTGACAGGGGAAGAGACTAATCCGCGTGGCACTGACTGGCAGGAGAAGAGATCAATCTGCGCACGCACGGTTTTTAAGGTTTTAAAATCTCGCTACATTTTATGACATTCAACCGATCGGGAACGAAACTTGGCGCACTCGCAGCACAGGAGAACGGTGAGTAAACTGGCGAAAAATCGTAGCGCTATTGCAAACTGTTTTTGCGCAAATAGAAAGACCGCCAACCCGGAAGATAACAAGATCAGAGTTTTAGTTACGTATAGAAGATGTACTATTTTACTTCACCATTTAAATCCGTTTCAATTGTTGCTAACTCTGTTACCTGAGGCATAAAGAAATACGGCCACTCCTGGCTCCAAAAGAAATGATTTTATTTCCAGAAAATGTCATGATTTTATACAGCGTAGAATTGGGGCCGCACGGTGGCGCAGCGGTAGAGTTGCTGCCTTGCAGTGCCGGAGACCCGGGTTCGATCCCGACAACGGGTGCTGTCTGTATGGAGTTTGTACGTTCCCCCGTGACCGGCATGGGTATTCTCCGAGAGCTTCGGTTTCCTCCCACACTCCAAAGGCGTGCTGAGGGTGGGATCTTTGGCATGTCTCACCTGAGGCCCAGTCGTCACACTGCAGCAGGAAGGCCTGGGTCTCACATTGCCCAGTCGGACAGCCCAAGCTGGATGCAGCCTGAAGGACCATGAGGTCCCACAGCTCGGCATTCAACATAATCATCCCTGCCAAACTCAGCACCAACCACCAAGGCCTGGGCCTCTCTGCCTTCCTTTGCAACTGAGTCCTTGACTTCCTCATCGGCAGACCTCGATCGCTGTGATAGACACAAAAAGCTGGAATAACTCAGCGGGACAGGCAGCATCCCTGGAGAGAAGGAATGGGTGACGTTTTGGGTCGAGACCCTTCTTCAATAGAAACATGGCAACTTAGAAAATAGGTGCAGGAGTAGGCCATTCGGCCCTTCGAGCCTGCACCGCCATTCATTGTGATCATGGCTGATCGTCCAACATCAGTACCCCGTTCCTGCTTTCTCCCCATATCCCTTGATTCCGTTAGCCCTAAGAACTCTATCCAACTCTCTCGTGAAAACATCCAATGAATTGGCCTCCACTGCCTTCCGTGGCAGAGAATTCCACAGATTCACAACTCTCTGGGTGAAAACGTTTTTCCTCATCTCAGGCCTAAATGGTCTACCCCCCTTATTCTTAAACTGTGACCAACATCTGGCACATTGTTCCCTGTGGATCAGTTACAACTGACCAACTACGCAGGTGCACCTCAAAAGCTGCTTGCTTAGCCCCCTGCTCCACTCTTTATACACCCATGTGTGTGGCCAAACAAGCTCCAATGCCAATGTACATTATGTATTATTCGGTATTCTATACTATGTTCTACGTTCTATGATTTTTAGTTTACTGATGCAGCGTGGAAACAGGCCCTTCAGCCCACTAAGTGCGCCGACCAGCGATCCCCCCACACTAACACTATCCTACACGCACTTGGAGCAATTTACATTCATAACCTTGCCACGATATTTGGCCAAGTATCCCACAATGCAATAGCAATTGCCTTTTTTACACAGGAAAGCTCAAATATGACAGCAATAATAGTAATGAACTCTTTCACCAGTGATCCCCGCACACTAACACTATCCTACACACACTAGGAGCAATTTACATTTATACCGAGCCAATTAACCTGCAAACCTGAACGTCTTTGGAGCGTGGGGGAAAACCGAAGATCTGGGAGAAAACCCACGCGGTCACGGGGAGAGCGTACAACCTCCGTACAGACAGCGCCCGTAGTCGGGATCGAACCCGGGTCTCTGGTGCTGTAATGGGCCTGTCACACTGATGACTGACGGAATGGCGACTGACGAACATATTTCAACACGGTGACATTTTCCCGGCGGCTGTGGCGCCAATCTGGGCTGTCGTAGGTTGTCGCCAGGTTAGCGTTGGTTGCTGCCGGTGCTGACTTCGGTGAATTCCATTGTCCTGGTCACTGGCAATCGCCTGGAAAATCGCCCTAAGTGGGACGGGCCCGGCTGCAACTCTACCGCTGCGCCACCGTGCCGCCCCGACTCTGCGCTGTCTAAAATAATTTTCTGGAAATAAAATCATTTCCTCTGGAACCAGGGGAAAAATGGAAAGATTGCGCAAGCTATAGACGCAAACCAAAACAACAGGATGCTCAACTACTGAGCATTTGAAAAGACCTTTACGATCGCTGGCATCCAAAATCTTTGCGCGTTTCGTGCCTTGTAGCAAACGACAGATCAGAGCAATTTTATCCCTGGAATATCCCTGAACTGTCCCAGTCCCGAGTGTGTAGTCAAATAATGACCTTAGACTGGATTACCCCGACACCATGTGTTGTGGATGTCACTGGTGACATTTCTGGGACTGTTGGCAGCAAGTCCAGCCTCTCCTTTCATGCCTTATAAATCAAAAGGGCCATGATATATTAGTCTGAAGAAGGGTCTCGACCCGAAACGTCGCCTATCTCCTTCGCTCCTTAGATGCTGCTGCACCCGCTGAGTTTCTCCAGCTTTTTGTGTACCCATGATATATTAGCATCTCTCTCTCTCTCTCTCTCCAAGGGTCTGGTGTGTATTTCGCAGTAGTTTCTGGTTTCACAGTTGATGTACTCCTTTGGCTTAATCCAGGGGTTTAAGGCACGTGAAACACAGCATATTATGGTGCCTAGTGTGGAATGGCGATGGAGTCTCCTCTAATACATCCTGCATATGTTAATACTTCCTTGCTTTTCAAGTTCAAGATATATTAGCAATGATTAAGGGTTGTCCAAAGAGGGCACTGGTTCAAGGTGACAGGGAGGAGGTTTAAAGGGGATCAGTGATAGTTTCATTTAGGGCAGATACCATCTGGAATGAGCTGCCAGAGGAGGTGGTGGGAGGCAGGAGCAGTAACAACATGCAAGTGGCATCACGACAGGTACTTGGATTGGGCAAGGAATAAAGGGCTACAAACTTAATTAATTCTGACAAGTGGGGTTAGTATAGATAGGTGTGATAGCCAACTTAGCAGGTGGCGCAGCGGTAGAGTTGCCGCCTTACAGCGCCGGAGTCCCGGGTTCGATCCCGACCCCGGGTGCTGTTTGCACGGAGTTTGCACGTTCTCCCCGTGACCTGCGTGGGTTTTCTCCGAGACCTTTGGTTTCCTCCCACACTCCAAACACGTACAGGTTTGCAGGTTGATTGGATAGGTCTAAGCGTGAATTGTCCCCACAGTGTGTGTAGGATAGTGTTAATGTGCAGGGATCGCTGGTCGGCACGGACCCGTTGGGCCGAAGGGCCTGTTTCCCAGCTGTATCCCTAAACTAAACTAAACTAGGTGCGATGGGCCGAAGGGACTATTTCCAAATTTTACTCTAATGCCCCTGTCCCACTTAGGAAACCTGAACGCAAACCTCTGGAGACTTTGCGCCCCACCCAAGGTTTCCGTGCGGTTCCCGGAGGTTTTTGTCAGTCTCCCTAATGGTCGAAAGTGGTTTCCGCTTCTTCTATGTTCCGGCGATTGTTTCAAAAAATTCAAAACCGGCGGCGACTAAAAATAGGTTGCCGTTTTAAAAATCGGTAATTTTTTTAGTGGAAGCCGGTTGCGATGCTAGTTGAAGGTGCTTGCCGGAGGTAGCAGGTAGTGGAAGGTAAGACCTTTTTTTTCACCCAGTGTTATTCCACCAGGGAGGTTTTTAGTCGCGGCCGGTTTTGAATTTTTTGAAATAATTGCCGGAAACCACTTTCGACCATTAGGGAGAGTGACAAAAACTGGCGGGAACCTCCGGGAACCGCACAGAAACCTTGGGTGGGGCGCAAAGTCTCCAGAGGTTTCCGTTCAGGCTTCCTAAGTGGGACAGGGGCATAAGGCTCTAATTGAACCTTGTCACTATTGGTTGTATTGCTGGAGAGGATATTGCATTTGAACGTAGCTTTGAGAAATATGATCGATTTTAGTGTCCCTATTTAGTGTCCCTATTTAGGTATTTTATTCCCCTCCCCCCCCCCCCCTCCCCCCCCCCCCCCCCCCCCCCCCCCCCCCCCCCCCCCCACCCAAATGGTGCTGAGGTCAACCACCTAAGCAATTCAGACATGCCTTTCCTGTTCTCAGTGGCGGAGAGTGTCACAGGATAGCACATAGACTGAGGAGGCCACTGGAGGAGCCAGCAGAGTCATCGAAAAAGATTCAATGAATCGAGAAAAAGGGGAGACATGAAGGAAAAGTAATGTGCAGGAAGGAACTGCAGATGCTGGTTTAAACTGAAGATACATACAAAATGCTGGAGTAACTCAGCGGGTCAGGCAGCATCTCTGGGGAAAAGGAATAGGTGACGTTTCAGGAGTCAATAGACAACAGACAATAGGTGCAGGAGGAGGCCATTCGGCCCTTCGAGCCAGCCATGATCAGCCATTCAATGTGATCATGGCTGATCATCCCCAATCAGTACCCCGTTCCTGCCTTCTCCCCATATCCCCTGACTCCGCTATCTTTAAGAGCCCTCTCTAGCTCTCTCTTGAAAGTATCCAGAGAACCTGCCTCCACCGCCTTTGGATATGAGGCAGAGAATTCCACAGACTCACAACTCTCTGGGTGAAACAGTGTTTCCTCATATCCATTCTTAATGGCTTATCCCTTATTCTTAAACTGTGGCCCCTGGTTCTGGACTCCCCCAACATCGGGAACATGTTTCCTACCTCTAGCGTGTCCAAACCCCTAATAATCTTATATGTTTCAATAAGATCCCCTCTCATCGTAAATTCCAGAATATACAAGCCCAGCTGCTCCATTCTCTCAGCATGTGACAGTTCCGCCATCCCGGGAATTAACCTTGTGAACCTACGCTGCACTCCCTCAATAGAAAAAATGTCCTTCCTCAAATTTGGAGACAAAGGCTGCACACAATACTCCAGGTGTGGTCTCACTAGGGCTCTGTACAACTGCAGAAGGACCTCTTTGCTCCTATACTCGACTCCTCTTGTTATAAAGGCCAACATGCCATTCGCTTTCTTCACTGCCTGCTGTACCTGCATGCTTACTTTCATTGACTGATGATAAAAGGACCCCCAGATCCCGTTGTACTTCCCTTTTTCCGAACTTGACAGCACATAGATAATAAAGCTGCCTTCCTGTTTTTGCTACCAAAGTGGATAACCTCACATTTATCCGCATTAAACTGCATCTTCCTTGCATCTGCCCACTCCCCCAACCTGTCCAAGTCACCCTGCGTTCTCATAGCATCCTCCTCACAGTTCACACTGCCACCCAGCTTTGTGTCATCTGCAAATGTGCTAATTAGTCGAGACACTTCTTCAGTAATCATGGATGTTAAAATACCATCTTCAACCAAGGTCCATCTTATTGTCTGACAACTGGTTCAGTGGAAGCAGTAACTGAAGACGCAGTTTTGTTTATTGTCACGTCTGGGGAGGGACAGTGAAAAACCTTTGTTGCGTACTAACCAGTCATCAGAAAGAAAATACATGATTACAATCGATCCATTTACAGTGTACAATAGACAACAGGCAGTAGACAATAGGTGCAGGAGTAGGCCATTCGGCCCTTCGAGCCAGCACCGCCATCAATGTGATCATGGCTGATCATCCCCAATCAGTGCCCCGTTCCTGCCTTCTCCCCATATCCCCTGACTCCGCTATTTTTAAGAGCCCTATCTAGCTCTCTCTTGAAAGCATCCAGAGAACCCGCCTCCACCGCCCTCTGAGGCAGAGAATCCCAGATACATGATAAGAGAATAATGTTTAGTGCAAGCTAAAGCCAGCAAAGTCCGATCAAAGATAGTCCGAGGGTCGCCAGTGAGGTGGATAGTAGTTCAGCGCTGCTCTCTGGTTGTGGTAGGATGGTTCAGTTGCCTGATAACAGCTGGGAAGAAACTGTCCCTGAATCTGGAGGTGTGGCGTTTTCACACTTCTGTATATTTTGCCCGATGGGAGAGGGCAGAAGAGGGAGTGGCCAGGGCGCGACCCGTCCTTGATGATGCTGCTGGCCTTGCCGAGGCAGCGTGAGGTGTAGATGGGGTCAGTGGAAGGGAGGTTGGTCTGTGTGACGGTCTGGGCTGCGTCCACAATTGTTCTGCAATTTCTTACATTAACACATGCAAGTCATAGACACACCGACAGCAAGAATTTGCTTACCGTGGAGCCTCGTGGCTGCAACTAACAGCAGCGCTTGCCACGCGTACTGAAGCACCGATCATCGTTCCGTTAGCAAATCACGAAAGCTGCGGCATAACAGAGCCTGGATGTGAAGATTATGTAGAGTGGAAGCAGAGCTGGGCACAAAACCCGCTTACCGCTTCTGCCTCCCTTCCAGACCAGCCCATCCAGTCGAGCTGTCAATTATCCCAGGCATCTGAGAGCTTCACTGCTATTTGAACCCCGGTGATGATGTACCTACACAGTCATTAAACGTACGTGAGCGAAATTAGGAGAATTAGCGAAAAGCTTACCTCACGAGAAATTAGGAGCGGTGATTGTCTCCTTCCACGACCAGGGAGTTGGAGAACGCCTCCCCATCACTATCCGTTGCGCTTCTTACAAATCGGACAGCAAATGACACTCTCGAGCTGAGGTATAGGCTGAACGCTCCAGCCTCTCAGCCAGGGGAAGGCTTCGCCGGTGCTGGGGAAGTGCGAGTTAGAGTCGCTGCATTAAGTCGGAGCTTCCTTTGAGCCTGCTGGAAAGTACAGTCACAGAAAAAAAAAAAACCTCAATGCAAGCAGTCCCTTAACTCACGATTCCACTTTGCGAGTGCAGACCCCCTTCACCCAATGATGTCCAAGCCAACATTCTAAGTAATGGTGGAAAATTCCAGAGCTCTAAGATAACATACCCCTGTGTTCTCAAAGTAAATCAAAGGCATGTGTGGAATTTAAGGCCAGATTCAGCGCAGGGAAGGATACCCATCGACAGTGTAACATATGTGCAGCTTAACGGCGTAGCCTGCAGAGCTGGCTTTCAGACCAATGTGTGACACAGAGCATGGTGCTGGATACAGTTATCCTTGCTGTGATGCCATGTCATGGACAGCAGTGACCTATTTGTATTACTAACCTCAGTGATAAGAAGAATCGTAGTTATTCCCTTAGCATGCGTCTATGCACTGTAAATGGCTCGATTGTAATCGTGTACTGTATTTCCGCTGACTGGTTAGCACGCGACAAAAAGGCTTTCTACTGTACAATGACAATTGTATGACAATAAACGAAGCTAAACTAAACGGGTCCACTTATTCAGAATTAACACAAAAACATTGGGGCAGGACAGATTCCGAATTTGTATATTTCTGACTTTTTTTTCCAACTTTTAGCGGAAACAAAAAAAACCCCAGTCTCTATTTAATGTTTTTATAATCTGTGTTAGCATCTCAGTTACAGTCTGTCTGAAGTCCGCCTCCAGCAAAGCATCATTTGATTTTCCTCTTTGCCGTTAGAAATGGATAGCTTGCTGTTTTTGTACTGAATGCATCCAGAACAGTTTGAACTTATTAGCACTGCGGACACGCTGCACATGGTAAGTCCTTGCAGGCGGGACCCGCACCTGCAGCTGTTTTTTTTTTTGCAAGATGTGCCGACTGCGTTTTAAAGACCTGGCGCTAAAATAGCGTCGCGATTTAAAAAAAAAAAAAGACATAACATAATGCACGTGAAAGGCCAAAGAAATCTCCAAACAATCCTCGCTCGAAGATCAGAGAGGTTCAATTTGGCTTAGCACACTGGAGGCTGTTCTGTTCGGCTCGGAGATGTAGGGTGTTAGACTTTAGCCCCCAGAGGAGAAAATGCTCATCACTTTGCAATTATTCACAGCATGGCTTTGGGACCCCAGCGACAGACAAAAATGGCAGGAAGTAAACACAATGGGAAGAGGCAATGAGTTCAAAGACAACTTGAATCCAGATTTTTTTTTTTTTCCCGAAAGAAGCAACATAACAACAGAACGCAATCTGAAGCAGATGTGGAAGCTGTTTAATTTTTCATTCCACGCGGAATGCAGCCGTTAAGTGTGGTTCCCACAAGTCTCGGCTGGTAACGGCCCAGCCCACACACCCACCCCAATAATACTGCTGCAATTATTGAACTGCAGATGCTGGTTAAAACCAAAGGTCGACACAAAAACAGCTGGAGTAACTCAGCGGGACAGGCAGCATCTCTGGAGAGAAGGAACGGGTGACGTTTCGGGTTGAAGGGTCTCGACCCGACACGTCACCCATCCCTTCCCTCCAGAGATGCTGCCTGTCCCGCTGAGTTACTCCAGCTTTTTGCGGCTATCCTCCGCTTCAATTGTTGTTTTCTGATTGTGGTTCGGAGACAGGGAAGGGAGAAATCTGTTCGGACACTCACTCACGGTTACTGTGGCTCTAGATTTGACAATGAGTACTATAGACACAAAATGCCGGAGTAACTCACCGGGACAGGCAGCATCTCTGGAGAGAAGGAACGGGTGACGTTTTGTGCCAAGACCCTTCTTCCGACCCTTCTTCAGACAGCGTCAGGAAGAAGAAGGGTTTCGACCCGAAACATCATCCATCCCTGCTCTCCAGAGATGCTGGCCACAGTGATACGTCCCACAACAGTGGTATCGTCAGCAAACTTGATGATGGAGTTCGCACTATGACCGGCTACGCAGTCATGAGTATAGAGTGAGTATAGCAGGGGTCTGAGCACGTAGCCTTGAGGTGCTCCGGTGCTGATTGTTATCGAGGCTGACATATTTCGACCAATACGAACTGACTGTGGTCTGTGAATGAGGAAGTCGAGGATCCAATTGCAGAGGGATGCGCAGAGACCCAGTTCTGCGAGTTTGGTAACCAGCTTGGAGGGGATGATTGTATTAAATGCCGAGCTGTAATCAATGAATAACAAGCCTGACATATGAGTTTTTGTTGTCCAAGTGGTCCAGAGCGGAGTGGAGACCCAGCGAGATCGCATCCACCGTTGATCTCTTGTGACGGTAAGCGAACTGCAGTGGGTCCAGGTTTTTGCGCCATGATCAACCTCTCGAAGCACTTCATCACCACAGGCGTTAGTGCCACAGGTCGATGGTCATTGAGGCACGTCACCTTGCTCTTCTTGGGCACCGGTGTTATTGATGCCCTTTTGAAGCAGGTGGGAACCTCAGGCCTCAGATGTGAGAGGTTGAAAATGTCCGTAAAAATTCCAGCCAGTTGGTCCGCACAGGTTTTTAGAACACGACCGGGTATGCCATCAGGTCCAGACGCTTTTCGAGGGTTCATCCCTCTGAAGGATTTTCAGACCTCGGCCTCTGTGACTGAGACTGAAATACCATCCCGCTGAGTTACTACAGAATTCTGTGTGTATAATTGACCCAAAGGGCCTGTTTCCAGGTGTAGGAAGAAACTGCAGATGCTGGTTTACACCGAAGATAGACACAAAATGATGGAGTAACTCAGCAGGTCAGGCAGCATCTCTGGAGAGAAGGAATGCAGTTTCCATGCTCCATGAATCTTTGCTCTGTGACTGTGAATCTCTCTCCTGTTTTTTTTTTGCACCTGCTCTGGGATTCTGAATGACTGGAAGATAGACACAAAAAGCTGGAGTAACTCAGCGGGACAGGCAGCATCTCTGGAGGGAAGGAATGGCTGAAGAAGGGTCTCGACCCGAAACGTCGCCCGTTCCTTCTCTCCAGAGACGCTGCCTGTCCCACTGAGTTACTCCAGCTTTTTGCGTCTATCTTCGGTTCAAACCAGCGCCTGCAGTTCCTTCTTACCCACCTGAATGATTTGGCCATGAAATACACATCTGTAAAACTATTTCTGTCCACAGTGGGGAAAATAAAGCAATGCGCTGTCTCTCAGACTCGCGTTTTCATAGCATTTTCCATCAGTCATTCAATTATTCTCAACATCAAGGTTAATCAAAACAGAACCCCTGGACTGCTTACATTTTAAGGATAATAATATAGAATTGTTGGGAATTCTTAATCCAAAAAAAAAGAGTCAAAAAAAGCAAAATCAGCTTAAATGTCAATCCTGATCCTGACGCCGTATTCAGAGTATTGTGATGGTATTTTTTTTTTACACACAGTTACAGTTTAGTTTATTGTCATGTGCCCCAAGGTACAGTGAAAAGCTTTCACTCCTGGGAGTAATACTACAGTTGTGGCATTCATAGGTCACAAGAATTAGGCCATTTGGCCCATCCAGTCTACTCCACCATTCAATCATGACTGATCTATCTCTTTCTGAACCCCATTCTCCTGCCTTCTCCCATTAACGCCTGATACCCGTACTAATCAAGAATCTAGCTATCTTGGGGTAGAGGAGGCGGGGGGGGGGGGGTGTAGGGAGAGAGCACGGAAAAAAGACGTGGGCTGTGGGGGGATATCACGGGGAGGGAGGCAGGAGCCAGCGAAGGGGACCAGAGGGCAAGAGGCTGGAGGACTCACAGCGGGCGCTGGTCGCTGGACATTCTCCTCCGCCGGGGATCAGAGTCTCCTTTTTCCGTTTGGCGACATCTCCAACTCCAGGCCGCAACCGGTTCCTCCGGAAATTGTGTCTGGTTGTCCGCCTGTCCCTCAGCTCCAGTAAAGACACAATGGCGCAGGAAGGGGCGGGCCATTCCGCAGATTGACAGTCCACGCGGCTCCGACTGGCAGGAGAGTAGATCGATCTGCGCGCACGCGATTTTTAAACCTCGCTAACCTTTACATTAGACCACCGATCCGAACGAAACTTGGTGCAATCACAGCAGAGGAGAATGGTGAGTAAGACAATAGACAATAGACAATAGACAATAGGTGCAGGAGTAGGCCATTCGGCCCTTCGAGCCAGCACCGCCATTCAATGTGATCATGGCTGATCATCCCCAATCAGTACCCCGTTCCTGCCTTCTCCCCATATCCCGTGACTCCCCTATCTTTAAGAGCCCTATCTCGCTCTCTCTTCCAGAGAGCATCCAGAGAAACTGCCTCCACCGCCCTCTGGGGCAGAGAATTCCACACTCACCACTCTCTGTGATAAAAAGTGTTTCCTCGTCTCCGTTCTAAATGGCTTACTCCTTATTCTTAAACTGTGGCCCCTGGTTCTGGACTCCCCCAACATCGGGAACATGTTTCCTGCCTCCAGCGTGTCCAAACCCTTGACAATCTTATATGTTTCAATGAGATCCCCTCTCATCCTTCTAAACTCCAGAGTGTACAAGCCCAGCTGCTCCATTCTCTCAGCATATGACAGTCCCGCCATCCCGGGAATTAACCTTGTAAACCTACGCTGCACTCCTCAATAGCATGAATGTGCTTCCTCAAATTAGGGGACCAAACTGCACACAATACTCCAGGTGTGGTCTCACTGGGGCTGTGAACAACTGCAGAAGGACCTCTTTGCTCCTATTTTCGATTCCCCTTGTTATAAAGGCCAACATGCCATTCGCTTTCTTCACTGCCTGCTGTACCTGCATGCTGCCGAAAAATTGTAGCGCTATTGCGTACCGTTGTTGCGCAAATAGAATGACCGCGCAAACCGGAAGATAACAAGATCAGAGTTTTAGTTATGTATAGTAAGATGACATGGAGAGAACTGAATTAGCAGTCTGAAGAAGGGTCTCGACCCGAAACGCCACCCATTCCTTCTCTCCAGAGATGCTGCCTGTCCCGCTGAGTTACTCCAGCATTTTTGTGTCTAGGTACTGAATTAGCTGAAGTCTGACTGCGGTGTTGGTGGTGGTATCTGATGGACGTCGTGTGGGAAAGCTTACTCCACTCATCTGGGCTGAATGCAGCGGTGAAGTGCTCTGGCCTTTTCTTTAGCACCAAGACGCGTGGCCTCACCATTGCTGAAGAAAAGGCAGGTGAGTGGAGAGCTTGGATCAACACCAACAGGGATATTGTAGGAATCATGGAAACATGGTGGGCAACTCCAGGTCTGAAGGAGAGTCTCGACCCGAAGCGCGACACCTCACATTTCTCTGCATTAAATACCATGAACCCGTTTCTCAGCCCACTTGGCCAACCGATCAAGATCCTGCTGCAATTGTTCGCAACCATCTTCATTGTTGCAGAACCACCCACTTACTTCTGAATATCGCTCAAAGCAGGCGGGATGTTAGTGGGTCGGCAGCACGCAGGGACTGGGCTGTTGCAAGGGTCAGTGACATAGACATAGACATAGATCAGACATTGTGTTCATGGCTGATCGTCCCCTATCAATAACCCGTGCCTGCATTCTCCCCATATCCCTTGACTCCACTAGGCCCTAGAGCTCTATCTACTGTAACTCTCTCTTAAATCCACCCAGTGACTTGGCCTCCACTGCCCTCTGTGGCAGGGAATTCCACAAATTCACAACTCTGGGTGAAAAAGTTTTTTCTCACCTCAGTCTTAAATGACCTCCCCTTTATTCTAAGACTGTGGCCCCTGGTTCTAGACTCGCCCAACGTTGGGAACATTTTTCCTGCATCTAGCTTCTCCAGTCCTTTTATAATTTTTTATGTTTCTATAACTCCAGTGAATTTTATATCCTTCTAAACTCCAGTGAATACAAGCCTGGTCTTTTCAATCTTTCCTCATATGACAGTCCCACACATGTGTATGGAAGGAACTGCAGATGTTGGTTTGAACTGAGGATAGACTCAAAAAATGCCGGAGTAACTCAGCGGGACAGGCAACAACTCTGGAGAGAAGGAATGGGTGACGCTTCGGGTCTGAGGAAGGGTCTCGTGCCGAAACGCCACCCATTCCTTCTCACCAGAGATGCTGCCTGTCCTGCTGTCCTGCTGATGCTGCCTGTCCCGCTGTCACTGATGGGGTTATGCTGCAGGCCTTACAATAGTTAGCGGAAATTAGAAGATCAGGTATGTTCGCAGTTGACAGAGGCATGCAAAAGCAACAGGGTAGTGTTCGTAGCGGCAGAGGACTTCAAACTTTCCCATCAAAGGTTGCCTGCAAGGAACATAGCAGGGAATGCATTTGTAAAATGCATTCCAGAGGGTTTTCTGAAGCAGTTCTGAAGTTTCTGAACCGTTGGGCCTTCATCAACCAGAGTACTGAGTGCAGACGTTGGGAGGTCACGAGGCAGTTGTATCAGGCGTTGGTGAGGCCACATTTGGAGTATTGCGCTCAGTTCTAGGCACCGTGTTATAGGAAAGATATTGTCAAGCTGAACAGAGTACAGAGAAGATTTACGAGGATGTTGCCAGGACTAGAGAGTCTGAGCCATAGGGAGAGGTTGAGCTGGCTGGGTCTCTATTCCTTGGAGCGCAGGAGGATGAGGGGCGATCTTATAGAGGTGTATAAAATCATGAGAGGAATAAGTAGGGTAGATGCACAGAGTCTCTTGCCCAGAGTAGGGGAATCGAGGACCAGAGGACATAGGTTTAAGGTCAAAGGGGAAAAGATTTAATAGGAATCTGAGGGGTCACTTTTTCACACAAAGGGTGGTGGGTGTATGGAACGAGCTGCCAGAGGAGGTAATTGAGGCAGGTACTATCGCAACATCTAAGAATCAGTTAGACAGGTACATGGATTAGGACAGGTTTGAAGGGATGTGGACCAAACGCGGGCAGGTGGGACTAGTGTAGCTGGGACATGTTGGCCGGTGTGGGCAAGTTGGGCCGAAGGGCCTGTTTCCACACTGTATCACTCTATGACGCTATGACTCTATCGGCAGTTGAAGAGAGTCCTTACAAGTGAGGTTGGTGTGCTTGTTCGCTTAGTTTAGAGATACACAATCAAACCTACGCTGGAAGTGGATGGTGATGCAGCAGTAGAGCTGCTGCCTCACAGCACCAGAGACTCGTTCGGACCTGACTGCGGGTGTTTGTCTGTACGGAGTTTGTACGTTCTGCCCATGGCCTGCGTGGGTTTTCCCTGGGAGTTCCTGTTTCCTCCCACATTGCAAAAGCGTACAGTTTTTATAGGTTAACTGGCTTGGTAAAATTGTAAATTGTCCCTAGTGCGTGTAGGAGAGTGTTAATGTGCCGGGACCATTGGTTCGGTGTTCGAAGGGCCTGTTTTTGCGCTGCATGTCTAAACTGAAGCTAAATTAATCCTCTCTCACGGTAAAAAGCAACGCGCCAGGGCAAATGTTTAGAAAGTGATAGTACTTTTGGCCTTATCTGTTGCAGGACGCTTATTTCTGTTGAGTGTTACATACTCCTGGCTGTGTGATATCAATGGGCATTTCATATCTCAAAGAATGTGGGACTGTTGTACTCTCTTTTTGGCCAATTTTCTTATTGTTAACTTTTGGAAAAGACTGTTTCCTCTTTTGATTCCGCACTTGGAAAACAGTCGATAGATGCAAACTGCTGGGGTAACTCAGCGGGACAGGCAGCATCTCTGGAGAGAAGGAATGGGTGACGTTTTAGGCCGAGACCCTTCTTCAGAACATCACCCATTCCTTCTCTCCAGAGATGCCGCCTGACCCGCTGAGTTACTCCAGCATTTTGCATCGATCTTCAGTTTAAACCAGCATCTGCAGTTCCTTGCTACACGTGAATAATAGAAACTTGACATGATTCTAACTAATAGTCAGGCTAAGGAAGTTTAATCTGGGGGTCAGCTGGAGGCCATATTAACTGGCTACCACCAGCGAACATGCAGGCAGGTCATTTGAAGCAAGGCAGCAGTTGTTAAATGAGTTAGGACTGGGTGGATGTTTAGTATCACACATCCATGAGAGCAAAAGTCTTCATGTGATCGATGATGTGTTTGGCAGGGTGCGTTGAGTTCTTAGTTGATTTATTCAGGAGGGGGGGAGGCTTTAGGTTTGGGACTGAATCGTCTTTTCTCAGCGCTGGTCGAAATGTTTAGTGGGATATGGGCCAAACGCGGGCAGGTGGGACTAGAGTAATAATAGTAGTAATGATGCATTTTATTTGCTGGCGCCTTTCTGGACACCCAAGGACACCTTACAGGACATAAAATCACAATACGTTTTCAATATTAAAATCAGGTCGATTAAAAACAAAAAAAAACAAAAAAAAAACAAAAAATACACAAAACATTTAAAGTCATTAAAATCAGGGTGAACATGATGGAGGTTATGTCGGGTACGCTAATCTAAACAGGTGTGTTTTGAGTTGTGATTTGAATGGATCGATAGTGTCCAGGTGACGGGTGGGAGATGGGAGAGTGTCCCAGCGACGTGGGGCCGAGCAGCTGAAGGCTCTGACACCCACGGTGCTGAGTCTAAATGACCGGGAAGGAGTGTATGGTGGCAGCAGGTCAGAGAGGTATTGGGGAGCAAGGTGGTGTAGGGCCTTGAAGGTCAGCAGTTAAATAGAGTAGCTGAGACATGTTGGCCGGTGTGGGCTAGTTGGGCCAAAGGGCCTGTTTTCACGCTGTATCACTCTCTATAAGGGATAGGAATGGAAGGTAGCTGAGAATCACGTTGCTGTGTTTCATTACTAAAGTGGTTTGCACTAATAGGCACAAAATAATGAAGAAGGGTCTCGACCCGAAACGTCGCCTATCTCCTTCGCTCCTTAGATGCTGCTGCACCCGCTGAGTTTCTCCAGCTTTTTGTGTACCCACAAAATAATGACTATTGCGTTAATATTTCAGACTAGCTTTTCATCCTTGTCCTTCCCAAAAAACGTGTCGGTAAGTGAAATCAAAGCAAGCTGAAGAACATAAATAAGTTCAGTGATGATTCCAAATGCCAAGTGGAGATTTCTGTTTTAATGTCTGAAGTTAACAGCATGTCATTTATATTTTCAGTTTCATAAATGTGCAGTCTTGGATTAAAATTATTTGGCAAGGTACTTTGTCAGGGAGTCCTCAGTTGATTTAATCAGGATGGGGGAGGCTCTAAATTTGGGATTGAATGGCCTCTTCTCGGAGCTGGTCGAAAATGTAGCTCCGTAGCCCCAGGAGGATTGTTGGCGCCGCCCCATGCCCAGAGCATCGTTCAGCATTAACAATTGCTGTGCCACAGATCCGCTCACAGGGGTGGGCATTAGTCTCGTTCATAAAGGTGGGCATGAAATGCTGGAGTCACTCGAAACCCATATCCCTCCATCCCTGCATATCTACACGCAGGAGCATGAAGTCAGCTTTAAACCTTCATGCACCAGCTGGCATGTCTGTTTTAATAAAATATATAGATACATTTTAATATATAGATACAGCGCGGAAGCAGGCCCTTCGGGTCCTTCGGGTCCGCACCGACCAGCGATTCCCACACATTAACACTGCTCTACACACACTAGGGACAATTTACATTTATACCTGTACATTTACATCTGTACATCTTTGGAGTAAACCGAAGATCTTGGAGAAAATCCACGCAGGTCACGGGGAGAACGAACAAACTCCGTACCTCACAGACAGCGCGCATACTCGGGATGGAACCCGGGTCTCCGGCGCTGCACGCGCTGTAAGGCAGCAACTCTACCGCTGCGCCACCGTGTCGTCCCGACAACACCAGCTGTTGTTCAGGAAAATTTCAAACCACACTGGACATGCTGCCTTAAGGGGCTGTCCCACTGTCCGAGCTAATCCAAGAGCTCTCCCGAGTTTAAAAAAAAATCAAACTCGTGGTAAGTGGGTCACATAGAAGCCTGCAGCGTGGAAACAGGCTCCAGCCCAACCTGCACTTCAGACCAACATGCCCCATCTACACTAGTCCCACGTGCCTGCGTTCTCCCACCTCCCCCACCCTCTTCCCCTCTCCCTCCACACTCCTTTTCTCTCTCTCTCTCTCTCTCTCCCCCATCTCTCTCTCTCTCCCCCCTCCTCCCCCTCCCCCCCTCTCTCTCCCTCCCTCTCCCGCCTCTCTCCCCCTCTCCCTCTCTCTCCCTCTCCCTCCCCTCTTCCCCCCCTCTCTATTTCCTCTCTCTCTCTCTCCCCATCTCTCCCCTCCTCTCCCCCCCCTCTTCCTCTCACTCTCACTCCTACTCTCCCTCTTCCTCTCTCTCTCTCTCTCCCTCTCTCTATATATTTCCCTCCCCCTCTCCCTCCCCCCTCTCCCTCTCTCTATATATCTTCTCTCTCCTCCCTCCCCCTCTCTCTCTCCCCTCATTCTCCCTACCCCCCCCCCCCCCACCCCTCTCTGTCTCCCTCCCCCCCCCCCTCTCTCTCTCTAGATATAGATCAGTGAGTTAGTTTGCTAATGCAGTGAAGATTGATGTCAGAAGATAGAGAGGGGGGGGGGATTAGATCAGCTGCGGAAATGGGCAGAGAAATGGCAGATGGGGTTTAACCCCAGCAAGTGTGAGGTGTTCCACCCTGGGAGGTTGAATGTAAGGAGAGAGTTACAGTTAATGGCAAGAAGCTTTAACAGCATTGGTGCGCAGAGGGACCTTGGAGCTCGCTAAAGGTGGCAGCACAAGAAGGCAGTACGGTTAAGGAGGCGTATGGTCTGCTTGACTTCATTGCTAGGGGAATTGAATATAATCTCAAGATTTTTCATTGGGAGTTTGAGGCGATATAGAACTAAGGCCACATTTGTAATATTGTGAGCAATTTAAAGCACCACATCTGTGGATGGATGTGCCGGCTCTGGAGAGGGTCCAGAGAAGGTTTACAAGAACGATCCCAGGAATGTAGTGGGTTAACGTATGATGAGTATTGATGAGGGGGACTCTCATTGAAACATACGGAATAGTCAAAGCATTGAATAGATTGGATGCGGAGAAGATGTTTCCGCTAGTGGGAGAGTCTAGGACTAGACTCAGAATTAAAGGACGTTCTTTTAGGAGATAAAGAGAAATGTCTTTAGTCAGAGGGTGGTGAATCTGTGGAATTATTTGCCACAGAAGGCAGCGGAGGCCAAGTCAGTGGATATTTATAAGGCAGAGATAGATTCTTGATTAGTACAGGTGTCAGAGGGAGAAGACAGGAGAATGGGGTTAGCAGGGAGAGATAGATCAGCCTTGATTGAATGGCAGAGTAGACTTGATGGGACAAAATGCTGGAGTAACTCAGCGGGACAGGCAGCATCTCTGGAGAGAAGGAATGGGTGACCTTTTGGGTCGAGACCCTTCTTCAGACTAGTTAGGGAAAAGGGAAACAAGAGATATAGGCGATGATGTAGAGAGATAAAAAACAATGAATGAAAGATATGCAAAAAGTAACGATGATAAAGGAAACAGGCCATTATTAGCTGTTTGTTGGGTGAAAATGAGAAGTTGGTGCGACTTGGGTGGGGGAGGGATGGAGAGAGTGCGAATGCCGGGGTTACTTGAAGTTACAGAAATCAATGTTCATACCACTGAGTTGTAAGCTGCGCAAGCGAAATATGAGATGCTGTTCATCCAATTTGCGTTTAGCCTCACTCCGACAATAGAGGAGACCTAGGACAGAAAGGTCAGTGTGGGAATGGGAAGGGAAATTAAAGTGTTTAGCAACCGGGAGATCAACTACTCGTGGAAAAAAAAAAAAAAAATTATGTCTGGCTGTGGCAGCTTTGACAGTCCGGAGTCGCCTTCCAGAGGGAAGTGATTCAAAGAGTTTGTGGCCAGGGTGAGAGGGGTCAGAGATGATCTTGCCCGCTTGCTTCCTGGAAGCGAGCGGGCGAGATGAGTGAAGGTAATGCTGGAGTAATTCAGCGGAACAGGCAGCGTATCTGGACCTTCGACCCAAAACGTCACACGTTCCTTCTCCCCAGAGATGCTGCCTGTCCCGGTTGAGTTAGTCCAGCATTGTGTGTCTACCTTCGGTGTAAGCCAGCATCCGCAGTTCCCTCCTACTTATTTCCGTTGCATCGACGGACCTCCGTCTGAGCTTTCCCCAGAACTTTGCTGTGAAGGCCTTTGCCCTGTCCTGTCATGCTTGTGTTTTGGAACTGCCTTTTGTCTGTTGACTGTGCACTTTGAGATGCCATCTCCACGGCCAAAGGCAGTTTATCATGCCAAATGAAAGGTAAAGGGCTGGTGTGTTCAGTAATTTGGATTGGATTCGCTCATCCAGCAATCAACATACAAATCTATCACGCAAAGCTCGATCCAGAAATGTGGCAAGATTGCAGTGTTGAGACAGCTTCTTCAATGAGATAATGTGCTCATCCACAGTCTCACCAGACTTCTGGTTTCTTGTATGAAATGTTTAACTTTCTGCAATCTCTATGGGCTAAGGGTTGATGTGAGCACCAAGTATTGAAACAATAGTTTCAAATGAAAGAGTCCTTGCTTTCTCTGGGGCTAGGATGTTGGTGAAGGTTTCCTAAACGTCAGGACCAATTTCAGTTAATAGAATGTTTGAGCAGGAGCTGCAGATGCTGGTAAATCGAAGGTAGACAAAAATGCTGGAGAAACTCAGCGGGTGAGTTTCGGCAGCATTTTTGTCTACCTTCAGTTAATAGAATGGCTTTTCTTGCGTTCTCAGAGGGCCTTGTTTCGTGCTCTTACCATGTACGCCATCTTGCCCCATAGACACAACACAAAGATAGCCTGACAATCTCCAGATGATTTGTGCAGCTGCATAGAAAGATCTATGTGCCCAGTTGACCAACAACTGCAACACAGCTCCTTACTTGTTGTTTAAAATGATGAACAATACTGCATATTGCAAAACAGTCCTGCATTTAATTTAAGACTTGAGTTCACAAACTCCATCTTACCCTCGTCACCATTTGTAGGAAAGTACAGCAGCGGCAGGTAGACAGAAACAGACATACATTTCAGTCAAAGCCTTTGTACATATCTTTGATCATCGTCTGCTTTGTTCTGTCCTTTTCACACCCTTGCATGCTCTTTGCTGCCTTCCATATCTCTAGTGTTCGTCTGCCCTGACTCTCAGTCTGAAGAAGGGTCTCGACCCGAAACGTCACCCATTCCTTCTCTCCAGAGATGCTGCCTGTCCCGCTGAGTTACTCCAGCATTTTGCGTCTATCTGCAAACAACTATTCCCCCTCCATAGTTAAGGAAGCCTGCCGTTCAGCATTGGTTTTATTACCTTAAACTATTTACAACCCCAGTGTTTACCCTGCCTAAGCTAGCTGGGCCATGAAAGCTAAATATATTGACACACTTATTTATTACCCTCCTAACATTCTGTGCTGGCCATTTCTTCCCATCCTGCTTCCCCAGCTTCTGAGCTCTAGGGTTAAACAGACCATAACCTTACTCAGAAGACAGACACAAAAAAGCTGGAGTAACTCAGCAGGGTAGGTAGCATGTTTAGTTTAGTTTACAGAATCATCAACTCGGTGAAAGACGCTCTTTGGTCTGCCCGAGTTTTGTTGACCTCCCAGCAGAGCGAGATGTCCGTCGGGGAATGTTGCCGACTGGCCCGCTGCAGACTGCAGGAGTACGTGCTGAGGGACGCACTGACGCTCGGCGCAGCCAACGCCAAGGCTCGGTGGGGGAGGGCCACAGTCTAGGGTCCTTCCGCTGCTGGACATGGGGGGGGGGGGGGGAGGGTGTGGTGGAGACCCCCCTCAAAATAAGGGAAGGGTTTCCACGCCGGCATGAGTGGGAGATACATTTGTGTAATTTGTGTAAACAGCAATGAATGTATGTATAGCTTCCGAGAATGTCGGATGGCGTTTTGTAAGGATCATATATTGTATATATTTATTTCTCGAATAAAGTGTATTTTGAATTTTTTTTTTTTTAAAGTAACGCTTTCAGCCCTGAAAAGCAATTCCTTAGAAGAACTGCTGGCAAGTTGAAAACTGCAGTGTAGTGAAGGACTGCATGGGAGCTCCAGCTGCATTGGTGCTATCCTCGTAGGCCACGTGCTTAGACCTCTCTGCATTTCTTGACTGAGGCTCTCACCAAGGTCCACCTCCACCGCTGCCATTGTTTGGTCTCCAAAGTAAAGAATATCTTTACTTTACTCATGCACTTTAGTTTCGAGATAGAGCACGGAAACAGGCCCTTTGGCCCACCAGCGATCCCCGCACATTAACACTCTCCTACACACCCCAGGGACAATTTTACACTTACACCGAGCCAATTAACCTACAAACCTGTACGCCTTTGGAGTGTGGGAGGAAACCGAAGATCTCGGAGAAAACGCACGCGGGTCACGGGGAGAACGTACAAACTCCGTACAGACAAGCACCCGTAGTCAGGATGGAACCCAGGTCTCTGGCGCTGTGAGCGCTGTAATGGGCCTGTCCCACTTACGTGACCACAGGAGGCTATGAGGCCGCCACATGTTCGCCGGAGGTTGCCGGGGCGTCACCTGCACAGTGGTGAGTAGTTCCCGCGTTCTCGGAGCGAGTCGCGGCTTCGATCTGGTCGCCGTGAATTTTGCAACATGTTGACAAGTTAGCGGCGACCAGAGGTTTCTCTTCACATATCTATAAAAACTTTTGCAGTCCGTTTTTATGTTCCCTGCCAGTTTTCTTTCATAATATATTTTCCCTTTCCTAATTAAGCACTTTGTCCTCCTCTGCTGGACTCTGAATTTCTCCCAGTCCTCTGGTAGGCTGCTTTTTCTGGCTAATTTGTATGCTTCATCTTTGATGCTATCCCTGATTTCCCTTGTTATCGACGGATGCACTACCTTCCCTGATTTATTCTTTTGCCAAACTGGGATGAACAATTGTTGTAGTTCATCCATGCAGTCTTTAAATGCCTTCCATTGCATATCCACCGTCAACCCTTTAAGAATCACTTGCCAGTCTATCTTGGCCAATTCACGTCTCATACCCTCAAAGTTACCTTTCTTTAAGTTCAGAACCCTTGTTTCTGAATTAACAATGTCACTCTCCATCCTAATGAAGAACTCAACCATATTATGGTCACTCTTGCCCTGGGGGCCACGCACAACAAGACGGCTAACTAACCCTTCCTCATTACTCAGTACCCAGTCGAGTGTGGGAGGAAACCGAAGATCACGGGGGAAACACAGTCTGAGAGTGGTGAGTCTCTGGAATTCTCTGCCACAGAAGGTAGTTGAGGCCAGTTCATTGGCTATATTTAAGAGGGAGTTATATGTGGCCCTTGTGGCTAAAGGGATCAGGGGTGTATGGAGAGAAGGCAGGTACGGGATACTGAGTTGGATGATCAGCCATGATCATATTGAATGGCGGTGCAGGCTCGAAGGGCCGAATGGCCTGCTCCTGCACCTATTTTCTATGCTTCTACGATTCTATGATACTCCAAAGACATACAGGTTTGTAGGTAAATTGGCTTGGCGTAAATGTAAAAAAATAGTTCCTAGTGTGTGTCGGATAGTGTTAATGTGCGGGGATCGCTGGTCGGTGGGGACTCGGTGGGCCGAAGGGCCCTAAACTATACAAAAACTCAAATATGGATAGTATTTTCCCTCTTGCTTTACAGTTGCAATAATCTGCTCATCAAAATCATCCCAGCCACTGCACTCTCATGTACCGTAGAATATACCCGCATCGGACTCTCCGTCTCTATAATTCTCAGTACCAGTTGCTGGACTGTACAGCCACCAGGCTTTGGCAGATCGCTCTTTCCCATCTTCTTGTTATTCTCCGGATTTGTTACCTCCGGCTTGTTTTAACCCAGTGGTACAATACCTGTGTAGGAAGAAGACAGACACAAGAAGCTGGAGGGTGGTGTTCATGTGCGGGGGTCGCTGGTCACTGCAGACGCGGTGGGTCGAAGCGCCTGTTTCCGCGATGTATCTCTAAACCAAACTAAACTCAAATCTTTGGCACACACAAAATGCTGGAGTAACTCAGCGGGTCAGGCAGCATCTCTGGAGAGAAGGATGAGAGGGGATCTTATCGAAACATATAAGATTATTAAGGGTTTGGACACGCTGGAGGCAGGAAACATGTTCCCGATGTTGGGGGAGTCCAGAACCAGGGTCCACAGTTTAAGAATAAGGGGAAAGCCATTTAGAAGGGAGACGAGGAAACACTTTTTCTCACAGAGAGTTGTGAGTCTGTGGAATTCTCTGCCTCAGAGGGCGGCGGAGGCCGGTTCTCTGGATGCTTTCAAGAGAGAGCTAGATAGGGCTCTTAAAGATAGCGGAGTCAGGGGATATGGGGAGAAGGCAGGAACGGGTACTGATTGGGGATGATCAGCCATGATCACATTGAATGGCGGTGCTGGCTCGAAGGGCCGAACGGTCTACTCCTGCACCTATTGTCTATTGTCTATTGAATGGGTGACGGTTCGGGTCGAGACACTTCTTCAGTCTAGTTGTGCTGTGGCAGTTCATTGACACTTGCTTTGCCCCTCGGAGCCTCATCAGAAATCTCTGGGGAATGGTACATATGAAACGGACATTTATTCGTCCGTTTTCCATTGTGGCTAAAATTGCCGTTGTTTACTTTCCCTCCTCTCCTGCACGAGTGTTTCCATTTCCTCTCAGCTCCAATGTCTGGAGTTTGAGCTCATCATTCTCTCCCCCCTGTCTTCTCACAGGAAGTGTTATGCAACGACAGTCATTCTGATGCCCCACCCCTCGATCCCACGTTTCCTCTCTCTTCATTTGGGAAAAAAATTATTCAACCTTTTGCATATGTGGCATTGCTCCCAAAGGCTGGCCATTTATTTTTCTTACATACAGTTTGTCAACATATTTGTATGCTCTAAAGGGCCTGTCCCACTTTCACAACCTTTACAGGCGACTGCCGGCACCCGATTTAGGTCGCCGAAATTTTCAACATGTTGAAAATTCAGCGGCGACCAGAAAGCCGCTACGACTTTCTTGCTATTGAGGGAGTGCAGCGTAGGTTTACAAGGTTAGTTCCCAGGATGGCGGGACTCTCATATGCTGAGAGAATGGAGCAGCTGGGCTTGTACACTCTGGAGTTTAGAAGGATGAGAGGATATCTCACTGAAACATGTAAGATTGTTAAGGGTTTGGACACGCTAGCGGCAGGAAACATGTTCCCGATGTTGGGGGAGTCCAGAACTAGGGCCCACAGTTTAAGAATAAGGAATAAGCCATTTAGAATGGAGACTTTTTCTCACAGAGAGTGGTGAGTCTGTGGAATTCTCTGCCTCAGAGGGCGGTGGAGGCAGGTTCTCTGGATGCTTTCAAGAGAGAGCTAGATAGGGCTCTTAAAGATAGTGGAGTCAGGGGATATGGGGTGAAGGTAGGAACGGGGTACTGATTGGGGATGATCAGCCTTGATCACATTGAATGGCGGTGCTGGCTCGAAGGGCCGAAGGTCTATTGTCTATTGACCTGACTTTGATGCAGGTAGGAGCTGCAGATGCTGGTGTAAACCGAAGATAGGCACAAAATGCTGGAGTAAACTCAGCGGGACAGCCAGCATCTCTGGAGGGAAGGAATGGGTGACGTTTAGGGCCGAGACCCTTCTTCAGAAGATCCTTGCCTCCAGAGATGCCGCCTGTCCCGCTGAGATACTCCAGCATTTTTGTGTGCAGCCCCGACTGTGGACAGCTTCCAGCCGCCACAAGAATGGGACCGCACAGCGTCAGCAGCCACTCATTCGTCACCGCGTACAACCCTGCACAGATCAACAGGGTCATAAGGTCGTAAGGGATAGGAGCAGAATTAGGCCATTGGGCCCATCACGTCTACTCTGCCATTCAATCATGGCTGATCTATCTATCCCTCCTCTCCTGCCTTCTCCCCATAACCTCTGACACCCGTACTAATCAAGAATCTATCTGTTTCTGCCTTAAAAACATCCACTGACTTGGCCTCCACCGCCTTCTGTGGCAAATAATTCCACAGACTCACCACCCTCTGACTAAAGAAATTCCTCCTCATCTCCTTCCTAAAGGAACGTCCCTTAATTCTGAGGCTGTGACCTCTAGTCCTAGACTCTCCCACTCTCTGTGGAAACATCCTCTCCACATCCACTCTATCCAAGCCTTTCACTATTCGGTAAGTTTCAATGAGGTCCCCCCCTCATTCTTCTAAACTCCAGCGAGTACAGGCCCAGTGCCGTCAAACGCTCATCATCGGTTAGCCCGCTCGTTCCTGGGATCATTCTTGTAAAACTACGCTGGACCCTCTCCAGGGCCAGCACATCCTTCCTCAGATATGGTGCCAGGAATTGCTCACGATATTCCAAGTGTGGCCTGACCAGCGCCTTATAGAGCCTCAGCAAGGTCCACGTACCCCAACTACTTTTTAAAGAGAAACTATGTGTTACATGCTCTCCTTTCGTTAAACATTTTCTGGAAAGAAAGATGATTCTGTCACCATCTGATTGCATGAGGGTGCGCTGTTGTACCACTGAGCCGCTGTAGTTACTGGAAACAAAGTATTTGCGATCACGGTGGCGCAGCGGCAGAGTTGCTGCCTAACGCCCCTGTCCCACTTAGGAAACCTGAACGGAAACCTCTGGAGACTTTGCTCCCCACCCAAGGTTTCCGTGCGGTTCCCGGAGGTACCCGGAGGTTTTTGTCCTCCGGCAACCACCTTCAACTAGCATCGCAACCGGCTTCGACTAAAAAAATTACCGATTTTTTAAACGGAAACCACTTTCAACCATTAGGGAGACTGACAAAAACCTCCGGGAACCTCCGGGAACCGCACGGAAACCACGGGTGGGGCGCAAAGTCTCCAGAGGCTTCCATTCAGGTTTCCTAAGTGGGACAGGGGCATTACAGTGTTCGCAGGTGCTGCCTGTACGGAGTCCGTACGTTCTCCCCGTGACCGCGTGGGCTTTCTCCGAGATCTTCGGTTTCTTCCCACACTCGAAAGGCGTACAGGTCAATTGGCTTGGTGTATGTGTAGCTTGTCCCAACTGTGTGTAGGATAGTGCAAAGTGCGGGGATCGCTGGTCGGTGCGGACTCGGTGGGCCGAAGGGCCTGTTTCCGCGCGGTAAACTGAACGAAACTACTCTTTGTTGCATTATTTGGGTTTTCACTGAGTCAAGATATAACATGGGGCTTCATCTTTCACATAATTACTATAATAGCTTGTACGTGGAAGCTTTTCAATGTTAATTTGTCAGACAGGTTTATATTCTATGGAGCAATTAAATATTACAACAATAAAAAGGGACAGTTGGACAGGGAGAAAGCAGTTAGCATCCGAGTGTGACTGCAATGGAGGGATAAGATGTGGATAGGTATGTGTAACTGGAACAGTAGAGCCATCAATGGACACAAAATGCTGGAGTAACTCAGCGGGACTGGCAGCATCTTTTAGTTTAGTTTAGAGATACAGCGCGGAAACAGGCACATCCTTCCTCAGACATGGTGACCAAAATTGCTCACAATATTCCAAATGTGGCCTGACCAGCACCTCATAGAGCCTCAGCATTACATCCCTGTTTTTGTGTACTAGCACTCTTGAAATATATGCTAGCATTGAGTTTGCTTTCCTATCCATGTACCTGTCCAAATGCCCTTTGAAGGTTGTTATGGTTTCTGCCTCCAGCAGCTCATTGCGTATACCCACCACCCACTGTGTGAAAAGGTTGCCCCTCAGATTCCTACGAAATCTTCCCCTCTCACCTTAAACCTGTCCTCTGGTTGTTGGTTCCCCTGCTCATTCCTCATCCTCCGGCGTTCCAAGGAGCACAGTCTCAGCTTGCCCAGCCTTGCCCTTTGGCTCAGACCTTCAAGTCATGGCAATATCCTTGCAAATCATCTCTGCACTATTCCCACAACTTTGCATTAACAGGGTGACCAAGACTGAACATAATACTCCAATACACCCGTGGCTTCACCAGTGCCACCTACAGCTGTAACATAACATCCAAACTTCTTTGCTCTATCTGCGATACCCACCACTGTCTTTCTCCACTGTAAAATCAGAGGACCTTGCCCATCTCCAATCAACTTGGCCATGAGTTAAAGTTCTGAATCAGGGCAAGGCTAACTTTGATGATGTTAGTCAGGAATATGAAATAAGTTGATTGGAGTACGTTGCTCGCTTGCAAAGGGATGTCTGGAAAATGGGATGCTTTTATGAGTGTGATGGTGACAAGTCAAAGCATGCATGTTCCTGATAAAGTGAAGGGACAGCACAGCGGCTCAGCGGTAGAGTTGCTGCCTTACAGCGCCGGAGACCCGGGTTCGATCCCGACTACGGGTGCTGTCTGTGCGGAGTTTGTACGTTCACCCTGCGTGGGGTTTCTCCGAGATCTTCAGTTTCCTCCCACACTCCAAAAATGTACAGGTGTGTAGGTTAATTGGCTTTCTATGCATGTAAATGATCCCTAGTGTGTGTAGGACAGTGTTAATATGCGGGGATCACCGGTCGGCGCGGACCCGGTGGTCCGAAGGGCTTGTTACCGCCCTGTATCTCCAAAACTAAAACTAAAGATACAGGGCTGGTCCATGAGTTAAAGTTCTGAATCAGGGCAAGGCTAACTTTGATGACGTTAGTCAGGAATATGAAATAAGTTGATTGGAGTACGTTGCTCGCTTGCAAAGGGATGTCCGGAAAATGGGATGCTTTTATGAGTGTGATGGTGACAAGTCAAAGCATGCATGTTCCTGATAAAGTGAAGGGCAAGGCAGGTGGGAATAAGGAAGTGTTGGACGGTAGGAGAAGTTGAGGTTCTGGTCAAGAAAAAGAAGCAGGCATGGGACAGGTATAGGAAACTGGGATCAAGTGTATCCCTGGAGTTTAGGTGTCTGAAGAGCACAGACAAGAAGGACGTTTTTCAGGAAGGCAAAAAGTGGACAAGAGATAGCCCTGGCAGATAGGATTAAGGAGAATACAAAGATATTTTTTACATACATTAAAGGAGTTGTCCCACTTGGGCGACCTAATTGGCGAGTTTAGAAGAGTTTGAAAAAAATGACATGTTGAAGACCTCCTTCGACTATGTAGAAGACCTCCATCAACCTCCTTCGACTATGTTGAAGATTAGCTACGACTAGCTACGACTAGCTACGACTAGCTACGACTAGCTACGACTAGCTTCGGGAAAATTGGACAACGAATAGTGGAGAGTGAAGACGACCTCCTTCGACCTCGCTTCGACTATGATGAAGACTATCTACGACTACCCTCGACTACCCTCGATTACCTACGACTAACATGCCGACCTACTACGACTAAACCTACAAGTAAAAAAAGTATTGATTTTTTCCATGGCAACCTTTTTTTACTCGCGGGCATTTTTTAACATATTGAAAAAAACGCCGCGACCTAGCTGAGGCCTCGACTACGCGGAGACCACTCTCGAGCATGAAGGAGAGTTACGAAGACCTCCTACGACCTCGTGTCGGCCATGCTGCGAGCATGAGTCGAGGGCAAACTCGCCAGAACTCGCGGATTAGGTCGCCCAAGTGGGACAGCCCCTTTAGGAAAAATGTTAGAGAGAGAATAGGGTCATCAGAAACATCTGTGATGTGCCGCAGGAGAGGAGGAAGGTTTCTGTTGTGTTTTTCTCCTTTGTTTTTACTGTGGAGAAAGGCATGCAGACTGGGACTTGGGACAATTTGTGGAGATGTCTAGAAGACAGTCTGTATTCTCGTAGACGAGGTGCGGACATCCTAATGCATATGAAGACAGATAAACTTCTCCGGCCCAATCTGATACATCCAAGGACACTGTGGGAAGCTCCATGATAAATTACAAGAACCCTGACAGAAATATACGAAGATAGACACAAGATACTGGGGTAACTCAGCGGGACAGGCAGCATCTCTGGAGAGAAGGAATAGGTGAGAGGCAAAAGGGAAACAAGAGATATAGACTGTGATAGAGATAGGTATGGTATGAATGTAAAGATATGCAAAAAGTTACAATAATCAAAGAAGGGTGGAGCCCACAATGGTCCATTGTTGGCTGAGGGCTAGGTGATAACGAGTTATGCAGACAGTGAAACTCAACAGGACGATAGTGAAACTAGTACAATGACTTGGGTGGGGGAGGGGCGGAGAGAGAGGGGATGCAAGAGTTACTTGAAGTTAGAGAAATCAATATTTATACCGCTGGGCTGTGAGCTGCCCAAACAAAATATGAGATGATATTCCTCCAATTTGCACCGGGGCTCACTCTGACAGTGGAGGAGGCCCAGGACAGAGAGGTCAGTGTGGGAATTGGAAGGGGAGTTAAAGTGTTTGGAAACCGGGAGATCACGTAGGCCACAGAGGACTCATGTTCATGTGATAGGAGCAGAATTAGGCCATTCGGCCCATCAAGTCTACCCCGCCATTCATTCATGGCTGATCTATCTCTCCCTCCTAACCCCATTCTCCAGCCTTCTCCCCATAACCTCTGACACCCGTTCTACACGGTGGCGCAGCGGTAGAATCGCTGCCTTACAGCGTTTGCAGCGCCGGGGACCCGGGTTCAATCCCGACTACGGGTGCTGACTGTATGGAATTCTTTACGTTCTCCCCGTGACCTGCGTGGGTTTTCTCCGAGATCTTCAGTTTCCTCTCACACTCCAAAGACATACAGGTTTGTAGGTTAATTGGTTTGGTAAATGTAAAAATCGTCTCTAATGGGTGTAGGATAGTGTTAATATGTGGGGATCGCTGGTCAGCGCGGACCCGGTGGGCCGAAGGGCCTGTTTCCATGCTGTATCTCTAAAGTAATCAAGAACCTATCTATCTCTGCCTTAAAAATATCCAGACAGCCTCCGCAGCCTTCTGCGGCAAAGAATTCCACTGATTCACCACCCTCTTTCTAAATAAATTTCTCTTCATCTCCTTCCTAAAAGAACATCCTTTAATTCTGAGGCTATGACCTTTAGACCTAGACTCTCCCACTAGAGGAAAATAGCCTCTCCACATCCACTCTATCCAAACCTTTCACTATAGACAATAGGTGCAGGCCATATGACCCTTCAAGCCAGCACTGCCATTCAATGTGATCATGGCTGATCATCCACAATCAGTACCCTGTTCCTGCCTTCTCCCCATATCCCCTGACTCTGCTATCTTTAAGAGCTTTATCTAGCCTTATCTTAAACCCCTGTCTCACTGTGCGAGTTGGCCCACGAGTGACCCCGAGTTTTCACTCGTGGTGATCACGTAGCGGGAACGTCGGAACTCGCGCGTTCAACTTGTCCACTCGTGGCGCTAACGGCAGGTACTCGGGAAACTTGTTAACTCGTGAAAAAAATCAAACATGTTTGATTTTTTCCACGAGTCAAATTAACTGTTCAAGTTAAAAATGGAAACATTTAAACTCGTTGCAGTAACGTAATGGCCCGTGCGTTTACCATAGTGTCTCGTGAGTCTATCGTGGGAACTTTTTTATAATCTGAAAGGGACAGAACCAAAGTAGTATAATATGTATATACATATTATATATATTATATATATTTCAATTCCAACCCCGAAGCAATTGAGAGGCGATTTCTTGGGGCCGTGTAATTTAACGTGTGTCTTTGCTTTTAAAAGTGAAGCTGTTTAATTGTTTACGCTGCGCTGTGTTTCGTGTTGGGGAGAGTGCTGCTGTTACAATGCTTTCGATTTTATACTGCCCTCCCCCTTCCACAGAAAAAATGCCTAAATTTTTCTTTGTGCCCGCTCTCCTGGGAGCAATCCAAACCAGGGGAACAATGAACCCTCAGAGGCTTCGCGTTCCTTGCTCCTATATATGGACCTCGCTCGCTCGCAACTGTATGAGCGCTCGATCAACCAGACATCGGCCAACACGGAGGCCTGATTACTGAAAACAAAGTCAACTTGTACCAGACCTCATCATCTTCCTTCCGACAACCCGTAACCACGGCACCACACTTTCAACAGAAACCTTAATATTTAAAGAATATATTATGGGACATTGGATTGTCTGAAGAAGGGTCCCGAGCAGAAACGCCACATATGTGTGTGTGTGTGTGTGGCTGTGTGTGTGGCTGTGTGTGTGTCTGTGTGTGTGTCTGTGTGTGTGTCTGTGTGTGTGTCTGTGTGTGTGTCTGTGTGTGTGTGTGTGTTTGTGTGTGTGTATCTGTGTGTGTGTCTGCTGTCGGGTCCCGGCGGCCGCTCAAAGTCAGTCACCCGAGCTGCTTCCTTCCTCTGAAGTGGCGGCCAGTCCTGCTGTCTGTGTGTATCTGTGTGTGTGTGTGTGTGTGTGTGTCTCTGTCTGTCTGTGTGTATCTGTGTGTGTGTGTGTGTGTGTGTGTGTGTGTGTGTGTGTGTGTGTCTCTCTCCCTCTCTGTCTATCTGTTTGTATCTGTGTGTGTGTCTGCTGTCGGGTCCCGGCGGCCGCTCAAAGTCACCCGAGCTGCTTCCTTCCTCTGAAGTGGTGGCCAGTCCTGCTGTCTGTGTGTATCTGTGTGTGTGTGTGTGTGTGTGTGTGTGTGTGTGTGTGTGTGTCTCTCTCCCTCTCTGTCTATCTGTGTGTATCTGTGTGTGTGTCTGCTGTCGGGTCCCGGCGGCCGCTCAAAGTCACCCGAGCTGCTTCCTTCCTCTGAAGTGGTGGCCAGCTGCTGTCTGTGTGTATCTCTCTCTCTATGTGTGTGTGTGTGTATGTGTGTGTGTGTGTCTCTCTCCCTCTCTGTCTATCTGTTTGTATCTGTGTGTGTGTCTGCTGTCGGGTCCCGGCGGCCGCTCAAAGTCACCCGAGCTGCTTCCTTCCTCTGAAGTGGCGGCCAGTCCTGCTGTCTGTGTGTATCTCTGTGTGTGTGTGTGTGTGTGTGTGTGTGTGTGTGTGTGTGTGTGTGTGTCTGCTGTCGGGTCCCGGCGGCCGCTCAATGTCAGTCACCCGAGCTGCTTCCTTTTTAAAATTATTTAAAATAGAGATCCATTGCAAAAAAGTATTTAAAAACATAAAACAACAAGAAATGCTTGGTTACTGGAGGATGCGCATTTTCCCATTGTAGGTCATATCAATAGATGCCGCCGCGCTGAAATAACTCAAAACCACAGGATGGAGATGTATTTTAACATTGTTGCTTTATTAAAACATACCTTCATTCACGGTTGGCTCAAGAGTAACGGGAGAGGAACTTGGTAACTCGGGAGAGGAACTTGGAACATCGCAGCAATGACATACCCGTGGGAACTCGGTTACACACTTGATCATAAACTTGAAGTCTCGTGCACAGCCACGAGTCTGTCACTCGGGGTACCTCGTGGGTCAACTCGCACAGTGAGACAGGGCCATAACTCTCTCTTGAAAGTTTCCAGAGAACCGGCCTCCACTGCCCTCTGAGGCAGAGAATTCCACAGACTCACAACTCTCTGTGAGAAAAAGTATTTCCTCATCTCCGTTCTAAATGGCTTACCCCTTATTCTTAAACTATGGCCCCTGGTTCTGGGCTCCCCCAACAGCGGGAACATGTTTCCTGCCTCTAGCATGCCCAAACCCTTAAGAATCTTATATGTTTCAATAATCCCCTCTCATCCTTCTAAACTCCAGCGAGTGCAGGCCCAGTGCCGACAAAAGCTCATCATAGGTTAACCTACTCATTCCTGGGGTCATTCTTGTAAACCTCCTCTGGACCCTCTCCAGGTGGTGTTGAAAAATGTTCTGCGACCAAAAATTGGAGATAATCGATAATCCTATCGTCGTAGGTGCAGTTGTAGTGGGGTCGCCATGTAGTTGTTGGTAGTCGAGGTAGTCCCAGGTAGTTTTAGTTAATCGCCTTTGCTGACCAGGCATTTTCAGTGGCTCATTGTGTGTGTTCCACTCTGACAGTCGCCGTTCCAGTTCCCGGTTTTTCAGGCGAGTGCTGGCAACTTGACAGTCGCCGGCAGTCCGCTGAAAAATCGCCAAAGTGAGACAGGCCCATAAGAGTGCAGGTACGTACGTCATCAAAAGTGGCGTCGCAGGTAGATAGGGTGGTAAAGAAGGCTTTGGGTACGTTGTAGCAATGTTACAATACTTACCTTCAGCGGCACTGCAGTTCTGCCACTGGCCGTGTGCGCGACTTTGGCGCCTTTGGGGGGGGGGGGCGGGTTTAAAATGCCGTTTTCTCCTGCCTGGCAGAGGCAAACTTCCTCAGGCTGCCAGCTGCTGCAGAACAATCGGCCGGACCTCCGATCTTGGAAGGTTTTTTAAAAAATCGCGGGACAATTTAATCGCTGGAGTAAAATAAAAAGCTACTTCTAACGCCGTCAACGCCTACAACGGGACGGATCTCACGCAGGGGACAAAACATAATGTAAGTCGTTTATTTTACATATAAACTTGCTTCTTAGGATGACTTTAACCCAAATTTAATTGGCGAAAATGTGATTTTGGCCCCATACAAACCAGCAGTGTTTTTCCTGCCAATATGGGACTCAAATTCACCGCAACTGCAACGTTCCAATCGATCGCGTTCCACAAAAACCCACTCGCAAGATGATTTAAATGCCCACTAATTTACGGGAATTAAACATTAAATTTGGCCTATAAATTCATGACAATGAGATTTAAAAATCATGTTATATTGTGAATTCTTGTGTGAATGTTATTTGGACACAGGCTATTTAAAAATGTTAACCTTTTCTTAAGAAATGGATAGATGTTTAGATCTAGTCATTGAATTTTGTAATTAGCTACAATTAGGTAACTAACTAATTATATGCTTTAACTTCAGGTCATCGAAGTAAGATTGTTGCATGTTTGTTTCAGAATGCTTCAATCTATAATAACTGAAAATTTCATTCAGTTTTCTTAATTTTTAAGAAAGTTATGGGCTTTTGACTGTCCTCGATTACAGCTTTTGAGTTGAGTCAATGGAAAAGCAATAAGGAACAAGATGCTAATTTCAGTATGAAATGGCCATAACATTTTTAATACTGAAGATTTGAAAGTGAATTAGGTGTCAAATTAAACGTATTTTTATGCTTTATCTGATGGGATAAATTGCAGACTTGATTTTTTTTTATCTCAAAATTTTGTAACATTGCTATACATTGACTTTCATCAGTCAGGATACTGAGTTTAAAAGTTGAGACATTATGTTGGGATGATTTGGAGCAAAAGGTGTGTTTCAGTATTGTAAGCTCCAAGACCAGGACTCTATTGGTGGTTAAATCAGTCTAGCTGCTCTTTGCACGGGGGAATATGAAATGGATCAAGCTAAGGGTGAACATAATCCCCAAACTGTCATATTTCATTCAATTATGTAAATCAGATGCTTGAAGGCTCAAATCCGTTTCGTATTTCACTGTTTTAAACGACAATTGTTCCAATGTGTAAATTAGAGATCCAAATTATTTCTTCCTAATCTGCTGCCCTGTCAGATTCAATGGGTGGGCGTTGAAATGTTCCAATCCCTCCCCCCCGCCCCCCCGCTCCCCACCCCCCACACCCCTGCCCACCCCTTCCACCCTCACCCCTGCCCATACAGGGCGGAAACAGGCCCTTCGGCCCGCCGGGTCCGCACCGACCAACAATCCCCACACATTAGCACCATCCTACACACGCTAGGAACAATTTTACATTTTTTCATACCAAGCCAATTAACCTACAAACCTGTACGTCTTTGGAGTGTGGGGGAGGAAACCGAAGATCTGGGAGAAAACCCACGCAGGTCACGGGGAGAACGTACAAACTCCGTACAGACAGCACCCGTAGTCGGGATCGAAAGGCAGCAACTCTACCGCAGCGCCACCGTGCCGCCCTATCTTGGGCTGGGTTTTCTTGGTTCTAGCACAAGTATTTTGTATTTTAGTTGTAATGACCCCTGATCAGCCATGATCACATTGAATGGCGGTGCTGGCTCAAAGGGCCGAATGGTCTACTCCTGCACCTATTGTCTATTGACCCTACGTTTAGTTCAACTGGCACTCTAAATCTCCAGAAATATGATGTTCCTTCAATTCCTTGTTTATGACTACAGGGCAATGTGAATTTCAAGCTCTTTGGAACTTTCTTGAACAAAGTTTGGTGAATTTATTGGATGGAGTCCCGAGATTGTTTTGGTATTTCTGCATTGACAATTAAATTGAAATGATAAATAATAGTTGACCTGATAATTTTTTTTAAATAGCTCTTTTCATATGCCATTTTCATAGTTGCCCCAATAAAATATGAAAAGAAGCTGGGAAAAAATAATATTCCTTAACTTACAAATGGTTTACCTCGTTTTTGAATAGTTTTGTTTTCTTACCTACGGACCTATCTCCTAAGTTGTATTATGGATAGTTTAGTTTTATGTTTCCAATAGCTTCTCTGGATCCAGACACCAAAGTCATAATGAAACAGAATATGGCTCGTGACTTGTTTCCAATGAACAGAAAGCTACTCGCTGGATCCAAATTAAGTTTCCAAAAGGCACAAATTTCTGGAAGTCTATGAATTATAAGGAATCAAATATTTTAATTTATAAACAAATACTTAGGTGGCCAACTGGGAAATTCTGGCGCTGGGGCAATGTAAGAATTAGTCCGACTTAATGTTTCCAGACATGGTCTTAATTTTGATTCCCTCCCCATCTGGTGTATGTTTATACAAAGCTGGCAACTTTGGGACCAGACAGTTTATGTTAGGACAACAGTCTGATATAACCAAGATCAACTGTACAGATTTAGCCAGTGGTCCTATGACCTACTCAAGAATGAGGATTAGGTGCCAATTCTGTTATTGCTTTCAATTTCAATTCGGGATCAAATTCGAGACAATACCGCAATATATACTTTCATGCATTGAATTAGATAATACAGACAAAAAGCAGTTTGAACCAGAGATATTTTTGAGACTTTAGTCTTAAGTTTTGATCCAATTATTTATGTATATCTGCAATAAACATTGAACTGAAAAATGGGAAAGTGGATTAAAACGATTTTTAGAAGCAAGTACAGTCATTTGTATATAAATACATCATAATGCAACTCTCATAATCATCATAAATTACTGACTCAGAGTCGTAGTGTTAAACAGCACAGAGACAGGCCCTTTGGCCCAACTCACTCATGCCGGCCAAGATGCCCTATCTTAGCTTGCCCTGCGTTTGGCCGATATCCTCTTAAATCGTTATCGTCCAGAACAGGAGACAGGCAGTGTGAACTCTGGAAGGCAGCCAGTGTCCCTGAGGTTTACATCTGCAGGAGGTGCGTCCAGGTGCAGTTTCTGAAAGACCATGTTCGGGGACTGGAGCTGCAGCTGAGAGACCACAGGCTCACCCAGGAGAGTGAGGAAGTCATAGATACTGTAGGAGCTATCGTGAGGTGGCCACAACCTGAGGTGCGGACAGGGAAGAGATGGGTGACCACCAACAAAAGGGAGTAGGAAAAGTGTTCAGGAATCCCCTGTAGCCATTCCCTTTGCCAAACCGGTATACCATTTTGTATAAGAAAGGAGTAAAGGGATTATATTGCAAGCCACCCAAATTCCAGCGGGAGATAGAGGATCAGATATGGAGATAGATTATGGAGTGTTGTAAGAACCACAGGTTTGTTCCAGTGGATTACTTTAACTTCCCCAGCATTGACTGGGACTTACTCAGTCCAAGAGTATTAGATGGAGCAGAATTTGTTCGATACAAGAATGTTTCCTTAAACAGTATGCGAGTAGTCCAACCCAAAGAGGGACCACATTGGAACTGGTAATGGGAAACCCGCCCGGCCACATCACCGGTATTGTAGTGGAAGAAGAATTTGGGGATAGTGATCACAACTCCATAAGTTTAAAGACTGTTATGAATAGGGACAGGTATGGGAGGTATAGGAATAGGGACAGGTCCCCATCTTCTTTTCATATTTTATGGGGCCAACTATGACCCTAAGTTTAGTTCAACTGGCAACTATAAAGCTCCAGAAATATGATGTTCCTTCAATCGCTTGTTTCTGACCACAGGGCAATGTGACTTTCAAGCTCTTTGGAACTTTCTTGAACAAAGTTTGGCGAATTTATTGGATGGAGTCCCGAGATTGTTTTGGTATTTCTGCATTGACAATTAAATTGACATGATAAATAATAGTTGACCTGATATTTTTCAAAAATAACTCTTTTCATACGCCATTTTCACAGGTATGAATATTGGGAGAAGGTACTTAATTTAGTTTAGTTTAGTTTAGTTTCGAGATACAGCGCAGAAACAGGCCCTTCGGCCCACCGGGTCTGCACCGACCAGCGATCCCCGCACACTAGCACCATCCTGCACACACTAGGGACATTTTTTTACATTTCCCAATCCAATTAACCTACAAACCTGCACATCTTTGAACTGTGGGAGGAAACCAAAGATCCCGGAGAAAACCCACACAGATCACGGGGAGAAGGTACAAACTCCGTACAGACAGCAGCCGTAGTCGGGATCGAACCCGGGTCCCCAGCGCTGCATTCTGCCACTGCGCCACCGTGACTGCCCTTCTGTTGTAGCCGCTTTGGAAACCTCGCTAAGAGAGGGACAGGGCAGGCAGCTAAATGTTCCCGAGTCTACAGGAGAGATAGAGGTGGGGTAAAGGGGGAGGGAATGTTGCTTGATTGGCCACAGAGAATGTCATGACACTTGTCAGAGGTGACATTGCTGAAGGTAATGAAGACTCGTCGTGCAACGGTGAAAGCAACAGGTGTCCTACATTTTCTGGAGGCGCAACTTTCATCATTGTTCAACTTCTGTCAAGGGGAAGCTACACTTCACCCTCGTTTGGACTACGCAGTTGCAGCATGGGACCCATACACAAATAAAAACATTTCTTCCCATCGAACGTGTCCAAAGACAGGCAGCTCGATTTGTTACTAACACCTACGAGAGAGAGAGAAGCGGGTGTTACCAAACTTCTGAATTCTCTGGGGTGGAACCCTCTCCAAGACAGACGTGAAGCTCACCGTTTGACCTGCTTTTTACAAAATGTTAAATGGTCAGCTCGACATAGAGTGCAAAACCTACACTAAACCCAAACCAATTAGAAGCAGACGAGGGCATTGGAGATGCCAGCTACCAAGACAGATGGGTACAGCAATTCATTCTTCCCCCACACAATCAAAGCCTCGAATAATCTTCGCCCTGCCACAGTTACCCAACCAGATGCAACTAAATTTAAGGTAGCTCTTTCTTCCCAAAAACCCTTTCTGGCTTAAGTCCTCCCTCCACCACCTCCAGTTTAAATTCCATTTGGAATATTTGGAGGACCAAGGAACCAAGATCCGAGAAGATGGGTGGAGCTGATAAACAAAAGAGGGGAAGATCTCCTTGTTGGAAGTGTACTGTGGTCTTTCAAATAGTGTACAAGAATTTAGGAGTTTACAAGGATATTGCCAGGACTCGAGGCCCAGAGCAAAAGAGAGAGTTGAGTAGGCTGGGACTCTATTCCTTGGAGCGCAGGAGGATGAGGGGTGATCTTACAGAGGTGTATAAAATCATGAGGGGAATAGATCGGGTAGATGCACAGAGTCTCTTGCCCAGAGTAGGGGAATCAAGAACCAGAGGACATGTTTAAGGTGAGGAGGGAAAGATTCAATTGAAGCCTGAGGGGTAACTTTTTCACACAAAGGTGGTGGGTGTATGGAACGAGCTGCCAGAGGAGGTAGTTGAGGCTGGGATTATCGCAACGTTTAAGAAACATTTAAACAGGTACATGGATAGGACAGGTTTAGAGGGATATTTGCCAAACGCAGGCAGGTGGGACTAGTGTAGATGAGACATATTGGTCAATAGACAATAGACAATAGACAATAGGTGCAGGAGTAGGCCATTCGGCCCTTCGAGCCAGCACTGCCATTCAATGTGATCATGGCTGATCATCCCCAATCAGTACCCGTTTCCTGCCTTCCCCCCATGTCCCCTGACTCCGCTATTTTTAAGAGCCCTATCTAGCTCTCTCTTGAAAACATCCAGAGAACCTGCCTCCACCGCCCTCTGAGGCAGAGAATTCCACAGACTCGCCACTCTCTGTGAGAAAAAGTGTTTCCTCGTCTCTGTTCTAAATGGCTTACCCCTTATTCTTAATAAGGATGTGGTCAGTGTGGGCAAGTAGGGCCGAAGGGCCTGTTTCCACACTGTAAGACTGGATGACTAATTAGAAGAGCAAAACCTGCCAGGAAACTGCAAGACTAATAAGGTTGTTATGGTGGGGGATTTTAACTTCCCAAATATAGACAAGGCCAAGCGCTAACGTGTGGAATTTCTCAAATGTGTTCAGGAATGTTCACACACACAATTTGTAATGGACCTTATAAGGCAGAGGGCAAAGCTTGATCTACTCTTAGGAAATTGGGAATGGCGTGTAACCCGGAGTGTCGGTGGGTGCGTCTTTTGAGACCAGCATCCACTGTTCTATTAACTTTAAAAGGAAAGGAAACTTTATGGGCACATGTGACAATTCACTGTGATATTGTTTGTTTTGTATAACCCAAGATATGCGAAGAGTCGCCACGTAAAGGGTGCCGATACAGTTACACCGTATCCCACGACAGGTCATAGACATAGACATGACACAGACAATAGGTGCAGGGGTAGGCCATTCAGCCCTTCAAGCCAGCACCGCCATTCAATGTGATCATGGCTGATCATCTAAAATTGATACCCCGTTCCTGCCTTCTCCCCATATCCCTTTGATTCCGTTAGCCTTAAGGGCTAAATTCCTAAACTCTCTTGAAAGCTCCTCCATTATTCCCCCCCACAGCTCCCTCAGCGATCGCCGACCTCTCCGCCTGCGTCGTCACCGACCGCCGCACGGACCTCCGCAATGAACGCCGCCAGGTCCACTCCTGGCATCTCCGCGGAGCCGACCCCGAGACCGGCCGCGGGGATCCGGCGCTAACCGGCTTCTTCACGGCCTCCTGGGGGGGCTTGATTACCAATATCGTTAAAAAAATAGTTACAATATAATATCAACAAAGATAGAGCGGGCCCACAAACTACAAATTCCAAATTGGGGCAAGGAGCCACGGAGGCTTGTGAATAGTGGTGTGCCTCAGCTATTGGGCCCATTGCTGTTTGTGGATTATATTAATGATTTGGATGAGAAAGCATTAAGAGGTTATCCACTTTGGTGGCAAAAACAGGAAGGCAGATTATTATCTGAATGGTGTCAAGTTGGGAAAAGGGGAAGTACAACGGGATGTGGGTGTCCTTGTACATCAGTCACTGAAAGTAAGCATGCAGGTACAGCAGGCAGTGAAGAAAGCGAATGGCATGTTGGCCTTTATAACAAGAGGAGTTGAGTGTAGGAGCAAAGAGGTCCTTCTGCAGTTGTACAGGGCCCTAGTGAGACCACACCTGGAGGATCTCGATCAGTTGGCCAAGTGGGCTGAGGAACGGTTAATGGAGTTTAATGCTGTTACATACGAGGTGTTACATATTGGCCGATCTAAGCAGGGTAGGGCATTCACAGTGAATGGCAAGTCCACGGGGAGTGTCGCAGGTTAGAGGGATCTAGGAGTGCAGGTTCATGGTTCCTTGAAAACACCGTGCCGAGTAGATAGAGGCTTTTGGTGGATTGGCCTTCATCAGTCAGGATCCCGAATATAACATTTGGGGTGCAATATTACAGTTGTACAAGAGATTATTATGGCCACATTTGGAGTATTGTGTTCAACTTTGGTCACCCTGCTGTAGGAAGGAGGTTGTGAAGTAGGAAAGAGTGCAGCGAAGACTCATTAAGCATGTTGCCAGGACTTGAGAGCTTGCGCTACACGGAGTAGTTGGACAGGCTAGGACTTTATTTCCAGGGGAATCAAGAACCAGAGGATAGAGGTTTAAGGTGAGGTGGTAAAAATGTAATAGGAATGTGAGAGGCTACTTTATCACACAGGGAGTGTTGGGTTAATGGAACGAGCTGCCAGCGGAGGTTATTGAGGCAGGTATTGTAACAACATGTAAAAGACACAAAGTCCTGGAGTAATTAGGTTGAAGAGGGAAGAGCCGTGGATGTTGTATGTAAATGGACTTCCGCAAAGCATTCGACAAGGTTTCACATGGTATGCTGCTCTGGAAGGTTAGACCGCTAGATAGCCGAAGAGAGATAGCTGAATAGATGGAAAATTAGCTTCATGGAAGGATGCAGAGGGTGGTGGAAGCATGCTTTTCGGTCTGGAGGCCTGTGACCAGTGGTGTGGCTCAGGGTTCGGTGCTGGGCCCATTGCCATTTCTCAGCAGGGGAAACTGAGCAGGACAGGCAGCATCTCTGGAGAGAACGTATAGGTGACGTTTTGGGGCGAGTCCCTTCAGACCGAGAGTCAGGGGAAAGGCAGACCAGATATGGAAGGGTAATCGCCGGTCACTCGAAACGAGTACGACTGCCCTCTCATGGAGGACGCCTGTGCGTGACTTTGTTTAACGTGGGGAGACGGGTGTACAGACAGCCACCCCACGGTCCTTGACAGTTCTGGGTCAGGATCCAGTGGCATGGAGTCCAAGGCGACTGGAGACCCTTTTCTGCTGCAGCCTTCATCCGCCTTCCCAGCCGTTGTGACGCTCCACTGAAGTCAGCCATCATCCTCCGCCTGTTCCACCGTTGAGGGCTTGGTTGGATTGCTCTTTGTCAGAGACCTCCCCCTCGACCTTACCGCCATGGGTGGCCCTACCAGGAGCATAGCTCCAGACGGCATCGCTCTCAGGATCTCAGGACCACACAAGCTTCTCCACCACGACACGGTGACAACCCAAGGGTACGGAGAAGATATAAGGTGTGAAAAGGATAGATCAAAGCAGACGTTGATCAAGGAAATGTAGATTAGTTCATTGTTGGCTGAGGGGAAGGTGACAGCGAGGCATATAGACGGACAGTGATAGTTGTCGGAGAAACTAAGGTGGGGGAGGGATGGCGAGAGAGAGAGAGAGAGAGGGAAAGCAAGGGTTACTTGAAGTTACAGAAATCAATATTCATCACCGCTGGGTTGTAAGCTGATCAATAGATGATGATATTTTCTTAGATCTCTATTTATGACATTATTGCCCCTGTCCTATCCAGGCGATTCTTTCGGCGACTACAGACTGTTTTCACATGGTCACGGGGTGACACCTGTATGGCCGTGAGTCGTCTCCTCAAGTCGCCTAAAGAGTCGTAACGTTTTTCTGGCCGCCGCTGGATTTTGAAATGGTCAAAACTTTTCGGCAACTGTGGGCTTGAGGTAGCTTGTCTTCTCCTGTCGTAGGTGCTGTCGTAGGTTGTCGCCAGGATGGCGCAGGTTTCCGCCGGGATGACGCAGGTTGTCGCCGGGTGCTGACTCTGATGAATTCCATTGGCGACTACCCACGTCAACCGGCGACAGGTACCCGCGACTGAATTGTCTTCAGTTGTCACCGGCAGGGTCGCTGCTTGTCGTAGCTTGTCGCGGGTGGACGTAGGTTGACTGTGGTTGTTGGTGGTTATCGTAGGTGTGGTCGTAGGTGGACGTGCTAATGGTTCGCCGGTTGTCGTGGGGGGGGCGGGGGTCCAGTCGCTACGACTTTGACAGTCGCCGGCAGTCGCCAAGAAAATCGCCTGTGGGACGGGCTCTTATGTGGAAGTTAATAATGATTTAAAGATACAAAATGGAGTCCACTGAAACTAAGATAAGCTTTAAACTTCTTCTATTATATTGTAAGGCCAGCGAAACGCATTAACCTTTGCTTTCAGTACATTAACAAAGCTAGCAGACTGTTGATGATCCTCTTTCCAATAACATAAGCGAGATAACAAGTTTCACAAATGTCTCCTCCACAATGTAAACATTGAGAGAGAATTCAGACTAAGATTATGAAGTACGTCATAAGTAGAAAAAAAAACAAAAAGCTTGTTCTGCAGAAATATATCCTTCTTCCTCTATCAGAAGAACCTGTCACTCTTCTGTCAATCTTCTGATGCTGTCCTTCTTAAGGAACTGTCAATCTTAAGAAGGCTGTGCTAAGCTTAATAGATAACGTATTGCTGAATTGTCAATTATTGGAGTATATCTATGTAATTAGATCACTGCCCCTTTGTGTGGGGATGAGAACTCTGTATAATCTGTGATCCGCATACTGTTAAGAGTTCTACCACACCCGCCTGGCGAAATAAAGGTGATACTGCTTGATCACTGATTTTATTTGTGTTTAAGCATTTGGGCCACAACATTTATTTATCTCCAGACCCCCACCATTTACTCTGTTTTCCCACCATTGTAAGGGTCTCGTACAACCGGATGAAATTTGTCACTAGAAAGAAATAAACCAAACAAAAAATAAACATTTATACCCTTTAACGTATAATCTTTTTTTTTTTTTTAAAGTGGGTCTATAAATTCTTTCAACAAACCATAAGACTTTATTACCTAAATCGCTCCATTGGTTTTGAAGGCAAATAAATAGCTGTCACAATTTCCACTGTTTTGCAAGCACATTGATTTGTCAAGATTCTTTACACAACAAAAACATGTGTTTGATTTTCCCAGCAGAAGGTGAAGTTGTAGGAAACAGTCTTGGGATTTGCACAATAGCAGGAACAATTTGTGGAACTTTCTGTCGGAAGTGAGTTACGCGGCGATTAGATAGGCTTGTGGTCTTTCCTTTTGTTCTGCCTTCAGAGGGAATATCTGGCCAAACTGCTCCTAAGTAACGGGGAATTAAAGCCAAGACACAGTGGAGTTCTCTACGTGAGTGCGATATCTGAGGCCCCGTGTCGCAGCCACCCGGATGACAACAAGAAACGATTTGCTCCATAAGATTGGTGGGAAGCTGTTCGCACTGGTGACATTAACTAATGGACAGAAATTAAAAGTGGTCGCCTGCAGGAGGATTACAGCACGTGCGTTTGTAACGTTTTTTGAGAGGGGGAATTAAAGCATCAGTTTTTATCTGAAAGAAGAAGGTTCTTGGCGAAATACTAAAGGGCCTGTCCCACTTTCCCGAGCTGCTCACGAATTCTGCCGAATTTTCCCCTTGATTCAAGCTCGGGGAATGTTCGTAAAAGGGTCCGTAGGAGGCCGTGGGAGTCCGTAGACATATCGTAGCGGCTCGTTATGTCAGCCGTAGGTACTCGGGGCATTAAATGTTGCAATTATTCTCCTCCCGACTATCTTTTTACTCGCGGACATTTTTTATCTGGCTGGAAAAAACGTCCCGACTTACCTGATGCCCCGAGTACCTACGGCCGGCATAACAAGCCACTACGATATATCTACGGACTCCTACGACCTCCTATGGACTCCTTACGGACATTCTGCGAGTATGAATCAAGGGGAAAACTCGGGAGAAGCTCGGGAAAGTGGGACAGGCCCTTAAGCATATGGGGCGCGGCAGAATAAGCAGGACAGCAGTTTTCTACCGAGACAGTCATTGCTAAGGGTTGTGTTGGAAGGAACTGCAGGTGCTGGCTTAAGCTGAAGATAGACACACAATAGCTGGAGTAACTCAGCGGGACTGACATCATCTTTTAGTTTAGTTTAGTTTAGTTTTGACATACAGCGCGGAAACAGGCCCTTCGGCCCACCCAGTCCGCACCGACCAGCGATCCCCGCACATTGACACTATCCTACGCACACACTAGGGACAATTTACGCCTATACCAAGCCAATTAACCTACAAACCTGTACGTCTTTGGAGCGTGGGAGGAAATCAAAGATCTCAGAGAAAACCCACGCAGTCACGTGGAGAGCGTACAAACTCCCATACAGACGGCACCCGTGGTCGGGATCGAACCCGGGTCTCTGGCGCTGCAGACGCTCTAAGGCAGCAACTCTATCGCTGCGCCACCGTGCCGTCCTGCAGAACCCCTGCAGATCTCTTGAGAAAAGGAATCGGTGACGTTTCTGGGGGAGACCCTTCCTCAGTCAGAGAGTCAGGGGAGAGGGAAACGAGAGATAGATAGACAGTGAAACGTCACCTATTCCTTTTTCTCCAGAGAAGCTGCCTGACCCGCTGATTTACTCCAGCTTTTTGCATCTATCTTCGATTGCTAAGGTTTCAACAGCTGCCGAGCGTGGTGGTTTGGAAGCCATGGGACCACACACACCCCCACAGATTAGTGGCTCAGCATCAGCAGCACACGGAAGCCCCTGTCCCACTGTACGAGGTAATTCAAGAGTTCTCCCGTGTTTTCCCCCGATTCGAACTCGGAGAATGTCCGTAGCGGGTCCGTAGGAGTGCGTGGATGTCTCCTAGCGGCTCGAATTGCTAACCTACCGTTGGCAAAAAACGTCGCGAGTTAACGGATGTCCCGAGTACCTACCATACTCGGGACATCCGTTAACCTGTGATGTTTTTTCAACCCAACCGCTACGGACATTCTCTGAGTTCGAATCAGGGGAAAACCCGGGAGAACTCGTGAATTACCTCGTACAGTGGGACAGGGGCTTTAGTCATATGGGTGACTGTCACGAGATTTGTAAAATTAGGGGATGTACATGAAGGAACCAAGACCTGGAATACCTTCAATCTTCAAAGATACCTTGGCTCAATGACAGATCACAATGGACAATTAGGAAAACTGTGGATAACTCAAACTAAAAGGGCTGTCCCACCGTGGCAACCTAAATGGCGAGTTTAGAAGAGTTTAGGAGAGTTTGAAAAAATGTCATGTTGAAGACCTCCTTCAACTATGTAGAAGACCAGCTTCAACCTCCTTCAACTATGTAGAAGACCTCCTTCGACCTCCTTCAACTATGTAGAAGACCAGCTTCGACTAACTTCGGGAAAATTGGACACCGACTAGTGGAGAGCGAAGACGACCTCCTTCGATCTCTTCCGACCTCCCTTCATCTACTACTATCTTCGACTGCCCTCGAATACCTGCGAGTAACATGCTGACTAAACCTACGAGTAAAAAAAGTATCGATTTTTTCCATGGCGACCTTTTTTTACCTCGCGGGCATTTTTCAGCATGTTGAAAAATACGCCGCGCCTTAGCTGAGGCCTCGAGTACGCGGGGACTACTCTCAAGCATGAAGGAGAGTTACAAAGACCTCCTAGGACCTCGTGTCGACCATGCTGCGAGTATGAGTCGAGGGCAAACTCACCAGAACTCGCGGATTAGGTCGCCGCAGTGGGACAGCCCCCTAAGAACATAGGGTACTCTGTTTACTGATTATATAGTGTTAGGTCTGTATTGTTTGCAGAGGCAGTCAGACTTTGCAACATCAGGGATGGTCGTCACAGGATACAATTCATAAAGTGGTACAGTCTTAAAACAACAGCAACCCAGTCTGAAGGGTCTCGACCCGAAACGTCACCCATTCCTTCTCTCCAGAGATGCTGCCTGTCCCGTTGAGTTGCTCCAGCTTACTACCCAGCTGTATGAATATTCATTTCTCTAACTTCAAGTAGCCCTCGCTTCCCCTCTCTCTCCGTCCCTCCCCCACCCCAGTTCTCCAACTAGTTTCACTCTCCTCCAGATTAATGTTACTGTTTGTAGACCTCGTTGTCACCTTCCCCACAGCCGACAATGGACCGTGGCACATTTTCCTTGATCATCGTCTGCTTTGATCTGTTCTTTTCATGCCTTCCATATCTGGTTTCCTTGTCCCCCCACCCCCCCCACTCTCATAGAAACATAGACATAGAAATTAGGTGCAGGAGTAGGCCATTCAGCCCTTCGAGCCTGCACCGCCATTCAATATGATCATGGCTGATCATCCAACTCAGTAACCCGTACCTGCCTTCTCTCCATACCCTCTGATCCCCTTAGCCACAAGGGCCACATCCAACTCACTCTTAAATATAGCCAATGAACTGGCCTCAACTACCCTCTGTGGCAGAGAGTTCCAGAGACTCACCACTCTCTGTGTGAAAAAAGTCTTTCTCATCTCGGTCTTAAAGGATTTCCCCCTTATCCTTAAGCTGTGACCCCTTGTCCTGGACTTCCCCAACATCGGGAACAATCTTCCTGCATCTAGCCTGTCCAACCCCTTAAGAATTTTGAAAGTTTCTATAAGATCCCCTCTCAATCTCCTAAATTCCAGAGAGTATAAACCGAGTCTATCCAGTCTTTCTTCATAAGACAGTCCTGACATCCCAGGAATCAGTCTGAAGAAGGGTCTCGACCCGTTCCTTCTCTCCAGAGATGCTGCCTGCCCCGTTGTTACTCCAGCATTTTGTGTCTACTTTGGTTTAAACCAGCATCTGCACTTCCTTCCTACGGTAACCCATTTAACACGTGCCACGTGTCACAAGACAAATTCAGAGTGCATTGGAGTGAAGATCCTAAGCCAAGCCACAGTTTGGCTACTCTAGAGTAATTCCCGAAGTCAGGATTATTCAGCATCAATGGAGCTGTTGCCTGATCCACCAAAACATTTTGCCTTCACAGATGCTGCCTGACCCACGGAGTTCCTCCAGCAGTTTATGCTTCTGCTTCAGGTTCAAGTATCTGTTTGCTCTTGTTGGACCAGAACACTGTTGGATCCCAACCTACCATTGGAGGAAAAAAAATTGGTGAATCCAACAGGATTTTTTTAAAGGTAGACAAAAAATGCTGGAGAAACTCAGCGGGTGAGGCAGCATCTGTGGAGAGAAGGAATTGGCCTCACCCACTGAGTTTCTCCAGCATTTTTTTGTTTACCTTTGATTTTTCCAGCATCTGCAGTTCTTTCTTAAACAAGATTTTTTTTTTAAGACTACATTCAAACTGTGAACAGACACAAAAGACTGGAGTAACTCAGCGGGTCAGGCAGCATCTCTGGAGGAAAGGAATGGGTGGTGTTTTGGGTCGAGACCCTTCTGATGACGTTTCGCCACACACACACACACCAGGGAGACAGTGGGCTAGTTGTTAAAGATTCTCACTTCACCATCCTCTGTATTACAAAGGGCAAAGGACAAAGGACATTTATTGTCACACAAACCAATGGCGCAGTGAAATTTGAGGTGCCATTGCAGCACACATATAAAATAAACACAACATTATAGAATTTAACATTAAACATAAAAACATCCCCCCACAGCGGGATCAACGTTTCCCACTGTGAGGGAAGGCACCAAAGTTCAGTCCACTTCCTCCATGTTCACCCATGTTTGGGGCCTATTGAGGCCTCCGCAGTCGCCGCTATGGCGGCCCGATGTTTCAGGCCCTCTCGTCGGGATGATGGAACTCTGGCGCCGGAAGAACGTTCTCAGCGGCTTGGAGTTCCGAAACGGCCGCCTGCTACCGGAGACCGCGGCTCCCAAAGTCCACAGGCCGCGCTGGCCGGAGCTCCAACACTGGCGATCTCCGCGAAAGATCCCAGGCTCCGCAGTGTTTAAAGTCAGCGCCGCTGCGGCTGGAACCTCCGCAGGCCCCAGCTCCAGTCGGCAGTCCCTGCACGCCGGAGCTCCACACGGCGACCCGGGTAAGGCATCGCCCGCTTCCGCGATGGCACCTCAGCGCTGCGCTGCCGCTGAAGCTGCTGCTCGAAGCTCTGGGCGGTCTCCGACAGGAAAGGTCGTGCCAATCCAGGTGGGCTAACCCAGGCCAATTTTAGAATCGATTCTGTCAAGGAAATTGACTGAGAGGAGAATTAAAGGAAAAACTGAGACTTCGAGGTTCGCCTCAAGAGGCTTTATTGCAATGGAGAGATGGCAGCAGTTAACTACTCAAAAGGCATGTATTTTCACCACCAAAATATGGCTAAAAATGATAATATAAAGGTATACTACATTAAATGACCAAAGTTGCCCGGTTGCACGTAATTACTAGCATTTTCTTCAAATTATCTGGTGTTAAACTATGCCGTCTGTCAGACAGAATATGCTTAATTTGTGAAAAACTTCTTTCCACCTCAGCTGAGGTCACTGGTGCATACCCGAAACAAGCTACAGACTCTATATTTATGTCGATATCTTGTGCATTACAACTACCTTTGAGAACTTTAGCTATGTTTTGATTTTCTTCAAGATCTTTGTTAGCTAAAATCACTCTCTCACATTTTCCTTGTATGTCTTTACCCACATCGCCAGGAACTTTACGAATATCGTCAGTTACTTTGTTGAAAACCTGCAAGTTATTCACTAATTTTTCACCATGTTTCTCAAGAGAAGAATGGGGGAAGTTTGCAAAATTGGAAGCAATAAACACAAGATCGCGGTGGAGGGACCTTTTCTGCATGATTTCACTGACTATCCTGACTGCAGTAGATTCTTCTCCTTCAAAACAGTTGACGATTTCTTTTATCTTTTCAAAATTTGCAGCATAGTAGATAAAGTACAGCAGAGAGCCTTGTAGCCCACCTAGTCAAAACGGGCTGAGGAGGGAGCGGAATCCCGGGGGCCATTTCCTTGAAGAACTGCACATGTGACGGTGCTTTGAGGAAGATTTTCTTGACATTGGAAACTAGGCGATCGCCATTTGGAAACAAGCTACGTCTGTGCTTGGCAATTCTCTGAAGTCCTTGAGCTAAGCATGTCAGGTGCAACATTTTGGGGAATAAAACTTTAAGAGCACGAGCAGCTTTTTTGCATGTACGGAGCTCAATCAGTCACAAACAGAAGAACATGCTCTTGTTTTATACCTTCTGGCCAAAGTACAACCAGTGAAGATATAACCAACTGAGCAGCAGTTGAGTTGTTTGTCTTCTCCAATACTTCCGATGTCAACAAATGCTCCGTTGATGGTTGACCTGCCTCCAGTGTACCGATGACCACATTGGCAACATATCTCCCCACAGCATCGGTTGTCTCGTCTACTGAGATCCATATTTTGTTGCGTGCAGCTTCATCTCTAATTTTCCGCAGAACAATGTAGAAAATGCTGCGAACATAATTTTTCTGTACAATTATACCTCTGTGTGCGAAACATCACCCGTTCCTTCTCTCCAGAGATGCTGCCTGTCCCGCTGAGTTACTCCAGCATTTTGTGTCTACCTTCGATTTAAACCAGCATCTGCAGTTCTTTCCTCATATGTTGTGCTATATCCACCAACGGCACGCATTCCCAGGCAAGAGGAAGCAATTCCAGAAGGGATAAGGCGTCTGAAACTCGTTTATCCAAATTCCCTTGATCTTCTTCTGCACCTGGTCAACGAGAGACGCCAATTGCCACGTCCTCGCACCCTTTCGTTGCCTTATTTAATTTCCGATCAAAATTAAAGTAAATGAAGATTTAAATGTTTTTCGTCTGCAATCTGCAAACTTACTTACCACGCACCCACAATCACATCTGAGTCTAATATAAATAACAAGCAACAGCGGACCCAACACCAATCTCTGCGGCACATTAACCATTTCTTTCAGGCCTCCTACCTACAAGCCAATTTTGCATCCAATTAGCAAGCAAGCTCTGGATCCCAAGTACTTTAAAAGAGAGAAAGGATGGGATTAAGAAGGAAGATTACAAGGGACAAACTATAACATTAACCATTTGGCAGGTTAACAATGACATTGTTGATTAACATTAACATAACATTAACATTAACCAAACATACCATTTGATTTCAAGATCCTCCTTTGTGTCTACAAAGCCCTCAATGGGCTTGCCCCCACCTACATTAAAAGTCTGCTTACCCACCACACCACCTCCAGGTCGCTCAGATCGGTCGGCTTGGGGTTGCTGAACATCCCGCGGTCTAGGCATAAGCTCAAGGCCGACCGGGCCTTTGCGGTTGCAGCTCCTAGACTGTGGAACAGCATCCCTCTTCCCATTAGAACGGCCCCCTCCATCGACTCCTTTAAGTCGAGACTAAAAACTCATCTCTACTCCCAAGCCTTTCTTGACGTCCTCTGAGCGAGGGCTATATGTATGTAGTGATGTTTGTATTTAATCTTTGAACCACTGTTGTTTGTTATACTATTCTTATACCAATGTAAAGCACTTTGGCCAACGAGAGTTGTTTTTTAAATGTGCTATAGAAATAAGTGACTTGACTTGATTAGTACGGGTGTCAGATGTTATGGGGAGAAGGCAGGAGAATGGGGTTAGGAGGGAGAGATAGATCAGCCTTGATTAGATAGACCGAATGGCCTAATTTTGCTTAACCTATTGAATCAACTATTTTAAATATTTAAAACCTCCAACAATAATTACAATCTGAAACTTCTCCATTGCAGTGATAAACAGATCACCAAGAGGAATTCAGATCAATCGCGCCTTTAAATCAGCATTGAATGGCGGTGCAGGCTCGAAGGGCCGAATGGCCTACTCCTCCAACTTTTTTCTATGATTCTATGATTCTATGAAAGATTCAGTTCCCAAGGAATGGACCTTTCCTGACCTTTCCTGGATTGTTAGCTCAAGGAAGAGCCACCCTGCGTACAGCCCAACCGTAATCTGGTGCTGGACACAAAAAGGCTGGAGTGACTCAGCGGGACAGGCAGCATCTCTGGAGAGAAGGAATGGGCGACGTTTCGGGTCGAGACCCTTCTTCAATCTGGTGCACATATTTTTCAATGGCACATAAACATATTAGATGCAGAGTTCCAGATGATTAGGGCTACAGGGATAGATTTTTATGTTTAAACCGCCATAAGTGGATGCCCAAAATATTTTATTTTATATACTTTGCAATAAAAGTGGGTGCTGATAGTCTGGTGATTTGACCACAGATTTCAGAGATTTTTTTTGCCCCCAAAATGGTGGGCGACACGGTGGCGCAGCGGCAGAGCCCAGCGCCAGAGACCCGGGTTCGATCCTGACTGCGGGTGCTGTCTGTACGGAGTTTGTACGTTCTCCCCGTGACCTGCGTGGGTTTTCCACGAGATCTTCAGTTTCCTCCCACACTGCAAAGACGTACAGCTTTGGTGTAAATGTTAAAAAAAATTGTGCCTAGTGTGTTTGTGTGTGTGTAGGATAGTGTTAATGTGCGGAGATCGCTGGTCGGTGCGGACTCGGTGCCCGAAGGGCCTGTTCCCCCACTGTATATCTAAACTAAACTAAATGGCTTATGTATGATCTGCAAAGCTCCCTTTATATGTAAAGTCCTCTTCTGTCCTCTAGTGGTAGACACCGTAGTAATTAAATTTGCCCAGTAAATGCAATACAGTTGTAATTTACCTTACGGTGGAGCTTAGCCTCATTTTACATGGTGTATTAATAGAAAAGCTACAGTGAACTGCTTCATACTGCAATAACCTTGTGACTGAGCATTCCACATTACTCATGTGGTATAATGAGCAATGCTGCAAGCACTATGCTAACACATACTAGGTGTTAACTCTTAACTGGTACATTTTAGTTTGAATTTGCAGCTAATCCTAATTTGAGGAAGGACATTATTGCTATTGAGGGAGCGCAGTGTAGGTTCGCCAGGTTAATTCCCGGGATGGCAGGACTGACGTATGATGAAAGAATGGGTCGACTGGGCTTGTATTAGACAATAGACAATAGACAAACTACAATAGGTGCAGGAGTAGGCCATTCGGCCCTTCGAGCTTGCACCGCCATTCAATGTGATCATGGCTGATCGTCCCCAATCAGTACCCCATTCCTGCCTTCTCCCCATGTCCCCTGACTCCGCTATTTTTAAGAGCCCTATCAAGCTCTCTCTTGAAAGCATCCAGAGAACCGGCCTCCACCGCCCTCTGAGGAAGAGAATTCCACAGACTCACCACTCTCTGTGAGAAAAAGTGTTTCCTCGTCTCCGTTCTAATGGCTTACTCCTTATTCTTAAACTGTGGCCCCTGGCTCTGGACTCCCCCAACATCAGGAACATGTTTCCTGCCTCTAGTGTGTCCAAGCCCTTAACAATCTTATATGCTTCAAATATTCACTGGAGCATGTTTCAAGTATTCACTGGAATTTAGAAGGATGAGATGGGATCGTACAGAAACATGTACAATTCTTAAGGAATTGTCTGAAGAGGGGTTTCGGCCCGAAATGTTGCTTATTTCCTTCGCTCCATGGATGCTGCTGCACCCGCTGAGTTTCTCCAGCACTTTTGTCTGCCTATAATTCTTAAGGGTTTGGACAGGCTAGATGCAGGAAAAAATGTTCCCCATGTTGGGGAAGTCCAGAACCAGGGGTCACAGTTTAAGAATAAGGGGTAGGCCATTTAGGACTGAGATGAGGAAAAACGTTTTCACCCAGTGAGTTGTGAATCTGTGGAATTCTCTGCCTCAGAAGTAAGTGCAGGCCAATTTACTGGATGTTTTCAAAAGAGAGTTAGGTATAGCTCTTAGGGCTAACGGAATCAATGGATAAGGGGAGAAAGCAGGAACGGGGTACTGATTTTGTATGATCAGCCATGATCATATTGAATGTCAGTGCTGGCTCGAAGGGCCGAATGGTCTACTCCTGTACTTATTTTCTATGTTTCCATAACAAAACTGAAAGCAGGAGTAGAAAGCAAAGGGCATTTTGGGAAGTCAAACCAGGTGAGGACCTTCACAGTGAATGGCAGGGCTCTGGGGAGTGTTGTAGAGCAGAGGGATCTGGGAGTGCAGGTACATTGTTCCTTGAAGGTGGTGTCACGGCCGGGACCAACCTGCGGGCTCCAGTCGCGGAGCCTGCGGACCTGACATCGCGGAGCTGGCCGACCGGAGCGGGAAGAGCTGTGGTGGCGCGCGGCTGCGACCCGACACCGGAGCTTCGGAGGCTCCGGCCGCAGGCCCGGTGGACAGGAACGTCGGGAGCTCGCGGGCCCCTGGTGGGTGACCGCTTTTCAGAGCTCCCGCAACGGCAGCTTCTCCCGCTGGAATCGCGGTTTTAAAGGACTCGGAGCGGGGCCTAACATCGCCCGGCGTGGGTTAAACGGCCGCGGGAATTACCATCGCCCGCCGGGGGCTTTAACATCGGGAGCCCCAGTCGCCTCGACTGCGGCTCCCGATGGACTGCTGGACCGCGGGAGAAGAAACAAAGGGAAGAGATAAGACTTTTGCCTTCCATCACAGTGAGGAGGTGTTGGAGATTCCACTGTGATGGATGTTTGTGTAAACTGTGTTAAGTGTGGGTCTTGGGTTTTTTTGTAATGGATGACTGTAGAAAATGCAATTTCGTTCAAACCAAGCTGTTTGAATGACAATAAAAGGCATTCTATTCTATTCTATAGTGGTGAAGAAGGATTTTGGTACATTAGCCTTCATCAGTCAGGCTATTGAGAATAGACATAGGGATGTTATGTTACAGCTGTACAAGAGTATGGTGAGGCTGTATTTAGAGTATCGTGTTCAGTTTTGCCAGCCTGTTGTTGTTAAGCTGAAGGTTGTTGTTAAGCTGGAAAAGAGTGCACAGAAGGTTCACGATGATGTTGCCAGGACTCGAGGGCCTGAATTATAAGGAAAGGCTTGGCAGGCTAGGACTTTATTCCTTGGAGCACAGGGGGATGAAGGATGATCTTATAGAGGTGTATAAGGTCATGAGGGGAATAGATAGGGTCGATGCACAGGGTCTTTCACCCAGCGTAGGGGAATCAACACCAAAGGTCATAGGTTAAAGGTGAGAGGGGAAAGATTTAATAGGAACCCGAGGGACAACTTTTTCACACAGAGAGTGGTGGGTATATAGAACAAACTGCCAGAGGAGGTATTTGAGGCAGGCAACATAACAACACTTAAAAGTCATTTGGACAGGTACGTAGCAATGTTACAAAATTTTGAGATTTAAAAAATCAAGTCTGCAATTTATCCCATCAGATAAGGCATAAAAATAAGTTTGATTTGACACCTAATTCACTTTCATATCTTCGGTATTAAAAAAAGTTATGGCCATTTTCATACTCGGAAATTAGCATCTTGTTCCCCATTGCCTTTCCATTGACTTAACTCAAAAGCTGTGATCTAGGACAGTCAAAAGCCCATAACTTTCTTAAAAATTAAGAGAACAATGAATTTTTCAGTTATTATAGATTGAAGCATTCTGAAACAAATATGAAACAATCTTACTTGGATGACCTGAAATTAAAGCATATAATTAGTTAGTTACCTAATTGTAGCTAATTACAAAATTCAATTACTAGATCAAAACATCTATCCATTTCTTAAGAAAAGGTTAACATTTTTAAATAGCCTAAGTGTCCAAATAACATTCACACAAGAATTCACAATATAACATGATTTTTAAATCTCATTGTCATGAATTTATAGGCCAAATGGAAGGAATTTAATGTTAAATCCCGTAAATTAATGGGCATTTAAATAATCTTGCGAGTGGGTTTTTGTGGAACGCGATCAATTGGAACGTTGCGGTTGCGGTGAATTTGAACCTCATATCGGCAGGAAATACACTGCCGGTTCGTATGGGGCCAAAATGACATTTTTGCCAAGGAGATTTTGATTAAAGTCATCCTAAGAAGCAAGTTCAAATGTAAAATAAACTACTTACCCGGTGTTTAGTCCCCTACGTGAGATCCGTCCCATTGTAGGCGTTGAGGGCGTTAGAAGTAGCTTTTTTATTTTACTCCAGCGATTAAATTGTCCCGCGATTTTTTTTAAAAATCTTCCGAGAACGGAAGTCGGAACGATTTTTCTGCATCCGCTGGCAGCCTGAGGAAATCCATCTCGGACAGGCAGGAGAAAACAGCATTTTAATCCCCCGAAGGCGCCAAAGTCGCGCACACGGTCAATGGCAGAACTGCAGCGCCGCTGAAGGTAAGTATTGTAACATCGCCAGTACATGGATAGGATAGGTTTAGAGGGATATGGGCCAAAAGCGGGCAGATGGGGCAAGTGTAGATGCAGCATGTTAGTCGGCATGCGCAAGGTCATAAGGTCATAAATGATAGGAGTAGAATTAGGCCATTCAGCCCATCAAGTCCACTCCACCATTCAATCATGGCTGATCTATCTCTTCCTCCTAACCCCATTCTCCTGCCTTCTCCCCATAACCTCTGACACCCAATAATCAAGAATCTATCTATCTCTGCCTTAAAAATCATCCATTGACTTGGCCTCCACAGCCTTCTGTGGCAAAGAATTCCACAGATTCACCGCCCTCTGACTAAAGAAATTCCTCCTCATCTCCTTCCTAAAAGAACGCCCTTTAATTCTGAGGCTGTCCTCTCCACATCCACTTTATCCAAGCCTCGCACTATTCTAGTTGGGCCAAGGCAAGGTGGGCCGAAGGGCCTGTTTCCCTGCAGGAACATTCTATGCCTCATTCTGGACCATTCGGGCCCTTCGTGCCTGGTACTCTATTTGCCTTTACCACTAGAGACCCATCTCTCTCCTCTAGAAACACGTTCAGCAATGGCTTTCGTCGATTTCTAACGAAGAAAATTCCACAATGAATGTAGAGAAGATCGCAACTTTTCGAGTGCAGAAGGTTTTCCTCGTCTCAATGCTAAATCTCTTACCCGTATCCTGAGACTGGGACTCCTTGTACTAGAAGTGCCAACTGCACTCTATCCTATATATCCAACCTTGTCAGAATTTTGTACATTGAGACACCATTTTGTACAGTGAGACACCATTTTATTCTTCCGTACTCTAGTGCATTCACTGGAATTTAGAAGGATGGGAGGGGGTCTTAGAGAAACATATAAAATTCTTAAGGGATTGGGCAGGCTAGATGCAGGAAAACATTTCCCGATGTTGGGGGAGTCCAGAACCAGGGGTCAAAGTTTAAGAATAAGGGGTAGGCCATTTTGAGATGAGGAAAAGCTATTTTGCCCTGAGTGTTATGGGTGACTATTTGCATACCTTGGCAAGCAAAGAATTTCACTGTGACTAAATTCAAAAGTATTCAATTCAATTCAATTCAAGGTAAAGGGACAGGTGTTGCACCTCCTGTGGTTGCAGGGAAAGGTATCTGGGGAGGGGGTAGTTTGGGTGGGAAGGGATGAGCTAACCAGGGAGTAGCGGGGGGAACGGTCTCTCCGGAAGGCAGAAAGGAGTGGAGATGGGAAGATGTGGCTCGTGGTGGGGATCCCGCTGGAGGTGGCCAAAATGTTGCAGGATTATGTGTTGTATGTGTACGGTTTCCTCCCTGACGTAGAGGTTTGTAGGTTAATTGGCCTGGTATGAATGTTAAATTTGTCCTTAGTGCGTAGGACGGTGTTAATGTGCGGGGATCGCAGGTCGTCGCAGACCCGGTGGGCTGAAGGGCCTGTTTCCGCGCTGTATCTCTAAACTAAACCAAAACTAATCTCCAGCGAGTGCAGGTGACCAGAGCAGTAAATTGTATCTTGCAAGCTATGCCTGCAAGCAAAGAATGAATTATTTTAAGATATTGGAAATTGAAATGTGGTTCATCAGAAGATTACCAGGCCAGAACTCAATGCTCCAACTAAATCTATGAAGAAATATTCTGAATGAATTGTTGGTCTTGGAGAATCTCATTTACGGAAGTCTCTAGAACATGACTGGTTTAGATCAAAGATCCTATAGCGGAGCAAGATAGACCACTCCTGCTAAATGCAACGGGCTGACGTGCAGTACGCAACGGAGCGGAACGTGGGCCTTATTTTCATCCATTTCAGTAACCCGACCCGACCCGACCCGACCCGACCCGACCCGACCCGACCCGACCCGACCCGACCCGACCCGACCCGACCCGACCCGACTCGCAGTGTAATCAACGTTGCGGGGGAACAGTTTGTGTTAATAAATTATAATTCTGAAAATGAGGAGAAGATTTTTACCAAAGAACTTTTATTTTTACGAGGATGTTTCCGTAACCGGCTTCCGTCTCCGCGCTAGTTATCTTTGCTCCGCTACGGGATCTTTGGTGCGGAGACGGAAGCCGGTTACGGAAATGGGGCCGAAAAAACCCACGAATCTGCCCGTGACCGCACTACGTCTTTTTCGTGGAGTGATCTATCTTGCTCGCGATAGGATCTTTGGTTTAGACATACAGAAAGTTACCAGATAGTTCCAAGGCGAGGTGATGCTGTCGCGGCACTTGGCGGTGGGGCTGGGTCGTCAGAACCCTGGTCCTTGGTCGGCATGGTCACGTGACCGCGGGGGTTCATTCGCGGGCTTTCAGTCAGATATCGGTGCTCCTCCCAGCGACAGGGGCCGTGTCTGTAAGCTCAACTAGGCACGCGGTTTTTACGAGTTTAGGTTTTGCTCTCTGCGAATAAAAACTATTTCACTCAACCTGCCTGGTCTCGCTTCAATGCTTTATATTTTGAGGTACAAGGAAGAGTGCAGGACAATAGTTGTGGTCTAGATTTCACTGCCGGTAGGGAAGGTGGGGACAGAATCATTCGGAGCCATCAAAACAGACGTAGAGAGGCAGCAGAGAGCAAGTGACTTGCAGGACAATGGTTGGTATCAATGGCCTGGGTGAGGACGTACAAAGCATGATCATTAAAGCCCCTGTCCCGCTCACGTGTCCTTGGCACGCTAATCACGGGGTCGCGTTGAGGCGTGACGGTCCCGCGAAGGTCGGGCGCGACATCATGCGCCCGCACAGCCGTCTGGAGCGCACGACCTCATTTGAAGATGGACACAAAATGCTGGAGCAACTCAGCGGGACCGGCAGCGTCTCTGGAGGGAAGCAATGGGTGACGTTTCGGGTCGAGACTCTTCTTCAGTCCGAAAGAAGGGCCTTGACCCGAAACGTCACCCGTTCCGTTTCTCCAGAGACGCTGCCGGTGACGCTGAGTTACTCCGGCTTTCCGCGCTTCTCAGTGGAACCGGCACCGCGCGGCCACACGATGCCCGTGCGCCTCCACGCCACGTCGAGGTCGCGTAATTTGCGTGCCAAGGACATGTAAGTGGGACAGGGCCTTAAGTTTGCAGAGGACGCAAAGGTAGGTGGAACTGTAGACAGTAAACATTATCAAAAATTGCAGCAGGATCTTGATCAGGTCATGTAATCCCGTGCTACCTGCTCCATGGTCGGATAGTCGGCTACTAAACCTGGTTTTCCAGGTGAGGAGGGGGACTGTGGACCCCCAGCAGGACCAAAAACAAGACCCGTCAAAGGGTGGATGAGCTCCCAGCGAGCCAACGGCCATCCACACTTCAGTAGAAGTTGCGATTACTGTCGTACGCAGCATTGATGATAACGCACACACACACACACCAAAATCCTAGACTCCCAGCGGCGGAAGCCCGCAGGAACTGGAGGACAGAGGTGCGTGGCGCGTCCGTCACCGTTGCCCGTCGGAAACCGGCGCCGCTGCGTCACTAATGTTTTCAACGATGACGAATGAATTGATCAGTGGGCCAAGGGGCTGGGGAATGGTTAATGAATGCATGGAAGCCTAACCAGGGCAGGCCCGTCACAGTGAATGGCAGGGCTCGGGGGAGTGTGGAGCAGAGGGATCATTGCAGCGCAGATACATTGTTCCTTGAAAGTTGCGTCACACGTGGATAGGGTGGTCAAGATGGCTTTCTGCACACCGGCCTTCATCAGTCAGCGTATATTGAGTATTGCAGATAGACACAAATGATGGTCGGTGGGGGCGCTGCAAGCCGGCAGCCCTGCCAGCAGCGAGTTAGTTTTTTCGGATAAGTTTTTTTAGTGTGTCTCATTGTGTGTTTTTAAAGTCTCTCTGTGTGTCTTGTGTGGGGGGTGGTGTGGGGGGGTAAGGGGGAAACCGTTTCAGTCGCCTCCTCCATGGAGAGGCGACTTTTTCCATGTCGCCTCCGTCGTGGCCTAACATCGAGGAACGGTGCGGCCTTTCCCGGAGACGTGCCCGGAGCTTCAGCAGCGGGCGCAGCGGCGGACTTTCATCGCGGAGTGGGCGAGCCCTCGCCGGGGGGTCGCCGGAGGGGAGCGCTCCGTTCGCTGGCTCGCCGCGGTCTGCAGAGCTCCAGCTGGCGCAGCGTCCGCAGCCTGGGATCCCTCGTTGGGCACCCGGGAGAAGATCTCCGACCGCCGGCCCCCGGCCAACTTCTACCACAGGCGCAGCGGGGACTTACCATCCGGAGCAGGGTCCCTCGCCGGGGATCCCTGGAGAGGAGCTCTGACCGCCGGCCCTACAGTCTGCGGTGCTTCTGGCTGCGGCACGGCGGGGACTTTAAATCTTCGACCGCCGGCCTGCGGCCTACACCATCTTGAAGCCGCGGTCTCCGGTGGGGAGGCACCGATTCAGGACTTACCTGGACTTTACCTTGTCTGAACATCTGGACCCCCGCAGCGGCGACTGCGGAGGGTTGGGGTCCCGACCACGGGGGGAAAATGGAGGAGGACTGGCCAAATGTTGAGCCTTCCACCGCAGTGATGAATGCTGTGGTGGATGTTTGTGTTAAATTTTTATTGCGTATTGTGTGTTTTTTTTTTCATTGTACCACTGCCGGCAAATTCATTTCACTTGCACTTTATGTGCAAGTGACGAATAAAACTTGACTTGACTGGACTTGACTCAACGGGTCAGGCAGCATCTCTGGAGAAAATGAATGGGTGACGTTTCGGGTCAAGAACCTTCTCCTCGAGCCAAAGCATCACCTATTCCTTTTCTCCAAAGGTGCTGCCTGATCTGCTGAGTTACTCCAGCATTTCGTGTCTATCTTCAGTGTAGAAATTTACAAGGATGTTGCCAGGATTCGAGGGCTACAGGGAGAGGATGAGCAGGCTAGGACTTTATTAGTGCGGGTGAGGGGTATAAGATCTTGAGAGGGTACATGCCCATAGTCTTTTATCCAGAGTAGGGGAATCAAGAACCAGAGGACATAGGTTTAAGGTGAGGGGGGAAAGATTTAATAGGAACTCAAGGGACAACATTTTCACACAATGGGTGGTGGGTGTATGGAACTAGCTACCAGAGGAGGTGGTTAAGGCTGGGACTATCGCAATATTTAAAACACATTTGGTCAGTTACATGGATAGTATAGGTTTAGAAGGATATGTACCAAAAGACAGAGCATGTCAGCTGGCTTAGGCACGTTAGGTCAAAGGATCTGTCTCTACACTGTATGACTCACGGCTATCGGGAATGAGTGAGGGAAAGTGAGCAGTCATCTAGGAGCTGCAACAGGCTTGGTAATCAGAGCTAAAGTCAACTTCTGACCTGTTTCCCTCTGAAGAGAGATTCTGGAGTATGCTTGGCTGTGCTGTATGTGAGGATTTCATTTTGATCACACTGACTTCAGATACTTTTTAAGATAGGATGGATGTTGCTTGGTGTGGCTGCGTTAACAGGCTTTATTTCTGCACACACCAGGTGAAACCATATGTGGGTGGAATTATGACGGTAATAACACTATTTAATGTAAAGGTTGGGCAGGGATTTGCTATAATGAGCCAAATTTAAGCCTCTGCGAATGATCAGTTTAGTTTAGAGATAAATCGCGAAAACAGGCCCTTCGGCCCACCGAGTCCGCACCGACCAACAAATAATTTACACATGTACCAAGGCAATTAACCTACAAACTTATACTTCTTTGAAACCCAGAATGTACAAACTCCATACAGGCAGCACCTGTGGTCAGAATCGAACCTGGTCTCTGGCGCTGTAAGGCAGCAACTCTACCGCTGTGCCACCCTAATGTGGGCTATGCTTTCTCACACAGAAAATAATTAATCCCTCCAATATTCATATCCTCCGCTTCCTAATCAGTAGATCATTCCACTGTTTACCTGCATTCAGCAGTAATGGTTACACGGCTGTGTCACAGGGCTGCCAACATTGGGTGAGAGTTGAGAGTGAGAAATTGTGAGGGAGCGTAGCGACCGGGAGTGGGGGTGGGGGGTGGGTGGGGGGTGGTAAGGGGGTGTTCCCCCTCCCACGGTAAGGAGCTTTTACATTTTTCAGCTTGAAATTGTGCAATCTGGTGCATACTGTAGCGAGTCTTTTAACTTACACTTGAATGCATCATTTATGCTTTAAATTGGATTAGGTATGAATAAGGTTAGGCTAAATTACATTCCTAATTACATTCCACAATAGAGCCAGGCTCTGCTCAACAGGTGCAGCACATGAATGACCACATTCATGTATGGAAATCAGATTATATTCATGCTGTTATGCATATATATATAGAGAAAAACTCAGAGAAACGAAGCAAAATCGGACTTCCATCGCTGTTCTGCACAAATAAATCAATCAACCTTGTTCAAGAAGGAACTGCAGATGTTGGAGAATCAAAGGTAGACAAAATTGCTGGAGAAACTCAGCGGGTGCGGCAGCATCTATGGAACGAAGGAAATAGGCAACGTTTCGGGCCGAAACCATTCTTCGGACGGTTTCAACCTTACCCTTTGAATATAGCAAGAAGAAGAAAATAATGCCACATATTCAATCATATATGGTTCAATGACATTAAGATATATATGGAAAAATATATATGGAAACATGCCCTTCCGCCCACCAGGTCCACAGCGACCAGCAGTCTATCATACACCAATTCCATCCATCACGCCAGGGACAGTTTACAGAAGCCAATTAACCTACAAACCGGCACTTCTTTCGGATATGAGAGAAACCGGAATATCCAGAGAAAACCCATGTGGTAGTAAGGCAGCTACTCTACCACTGCACCACCGGCCCATCCCATTACATTATTATTTCTGTAATATATTTATTATGGTGTCACGTGAATAAAGATGAACACATGATTCTGATTTCTGCCCTTAGTTGGATAACACACGTGTCCAACAAAACATGGCAGTCAACAACAAAACATCAACTAACAAACTAAAAAAAAATAACCTGTTCCCTTTCCTGACTCCACCTCATAAGTACTTTAACGCTGTTAACAGAACAAAGGGATATTAATCTCAAGAATCAAAATGGGGAAAGTGAGGGCAATTTTGCTTAAATGGTAATTCTACGCCCATTCAGATCTGCATAGAGTCAGTTATACAACATGTACATGGCTGGCCCAATGTGTCCATACTGATCAAGTTGGCATTCTGCGTGCCCAGGGACTGGCCGCCGTCCCCAGGTCAGCTCGTGTCCCAGGGACTGGCCACAGTTCCCAGGTCGGCTCGCCTGCAACAGAATGAGTGGTGGGCGGGGAAGGTATTGAGAGGGAGAAGGGGGGGGGGGGGGGAGAAGGAAGAGAGAGAGAGAGAGAGAGGGGTTTAATTGAAGCAACTTGCAGTGAGAGCGTTGCTGTTGCCACTGCCCGCTAGTGTTGAGGGGAGGGGGTGGTCGTGGCTTCTGTTCCAGGTCGGGGACCCCACGAAAACTCATTGAAAAAAGCCCCGCGGTTTTGCGGGTTACGGGCCGTGTGCCCGCAGTCCGAACCCTGTCCTAGATGCTTGGCCTCATTGCGGTCGTCGCCCCCCCCCCCCGCCCCCTCCACCCCCCATGTTTGACAACTGCTTCACCTGGTTGTTGCCGGCAGCTGCACATTCGACCAAAGAGAAGAGAAGAGACGCAACTTTACTCACAGCCGTCAACTCTTGCCATAGAGGGAGTACACAGAAGGTTCACCAGACTGATTCCTGGGATGGCACGACTTCCATATGAAGAAAGACTGGATAGACTCGGCTTGTACTCGCTGGAATTTAGAAGATTGAGGGGAGATCTCATAGAGACTTACAAAATTCTTAAGGGGTTGGACAGGCTAGATGCAGGAAGATTGTTCCCGATGTTGGGGAAGTCCAGAACAAGGGGTCACTGGTCCTCGATTCACCTACTCTGGGCAAGAGACTCTGTGCATCTGCCCGATCTATTCCTCTCATGGGGTCAAGGAAAGAGCGATCACATCACAGCCCTGTTTCCACTAATCTTTCCACCACTAAGTACAAGGGGCACAAGGAGCGACAAGACAGACACCATTGTGTGCAGATGCCGAGAAGTGTGGTCAGCTCTAGCTGAACAACTTCTAATCTTGTGCGCGGACTCGACAAGAAGAAGATTCCACTCACGATTTTCATCACCTCTATAAGATCACCCTTCATTCCCCTACTCAACCTCTCCTTGTTTGTGAATTTATTGGTCAGCACAGATTTTCAAAGTCAGTGCTTCTGAATACACACATTGTCAGTCATCACATGTAACGAGCAGCTCCATTGATCTTTAAAGTACTGAACTGTGCAAGTGCAATGTCGTCAAACTTTGCAGTCAGCAAAATCTGAAATGACATAGTTGAGTTAGTTAGATTGTGTAGGAAGGAACTGCAGATGCTGCTTTAAACCGAGATAGACACAGAATGCTGGAGTAACTCAGCGGGTCAGGCAGCATCTCTGAAGGGAAGGAATGGGTGACGTTTCGGGTCGAGACCCTTCTTCAGACTGAGAGTCAGGGGAAAGGGAAACGAGAGGTATAGACGGTGATGCAGAGAGATATGGAACAAATGAATGAAAGATATGCAAAAAAGTTGAGTTTGGTTCCTTGTCGCCCTACACTAAAGCCAGCTCTGCCAACTACGTTCCTATAAACAGTTACTGTTGCGTATTAATAAGAGTCGCTCTGGAGGGGCAGAACAAGGCCACAGCCACAAGCAAATGCATCACAGCGGGAGGGAGGTCATTGAGTGCTCACTTCCATTTGGCCAATGCAACTTTTTAAATCAAAAAGTTCCCATCCACTTGAAGATGGAGTCCGCACTGTATCGCTGAAAACAAATCGCCAGGTGGAACAGGCCCTTTAGGCAGTGTGGGAGGAAACAGAAGATCTCGGAGAAAACCCACGCAGGTCACAGGGAGAACGTACAAACTCCGTCCAGACAAGCACCTTCTTCTACTTCCTGCGTGTGGCGTGCACAGCCTAAAGTTGTAGGACAACTTGTTCTATTTGATTTTTTGAGACAGCACCCGTGGTCAGGATCGAACCCGGTTCTCTGGCGCTGCAAGCGCTGCAAGGCAGCAACTCTACCGCTGCGCCACCCCGCTGCTTTGTTGTCACCGTCTCCTAGCTAACAACGATCTGTCAACGTCAACTTTGATCTCTTACACTTCCTCATCTCTGTGACTCCCTCTCAGTCTGAAGAAGGTGTCTCGACTCGAAACATCCCCCCATTCCTTCTCTCCAGAATGCTGCCTCAGCCCTAAGGAGCGAAGGAGATAGGCGATCGAGTTCAGACCCCAGTGTCGGTGATCAGCTGTTTGTGGTGTGAAAATGAGAAGCTGCGACTATAGCAATATTGCAATATTCAAGCCCAAAGGATCCCCAAGCGGAATATGAGGTGCTGAGGTGTTGCTCACTCTGGCCGTGGAGGAGGCCCAGGACCGAGAACCGGGAGGTCGGGTTGGTTATTGCGGACCGAGCGGAGGTTCGGCAGCGATGATTCCATATAGTGTTCACGTTTCGGGTCGAGACCCTTCTTCAGATTATATCGAAAGATGCAAAAAAGTATATATTAACCCTGATGGTCTGAAGAGCGTTTATTTCAATGCAAAGGAGTATTGTGGGGAAAGCAGATTAACGTGGGAGTCTGAAAGGGTGCTTGGGTCGATGATGTTATGGCCATTGCGGAAACATAGTTGCGAGAGGAACACAACTAGTTCCACGGTTTCGAGCTCCTCTAGTATCTTTGCTTCAGACAGGATTGAGAGGTCTTTGTCAGAGTGTGGCACCAGGGATATCGGGCAGTCTGGTTTTATCTTTCATGGTTTTTCTTCCTTGAGATAGTGCAGTAAAGATCAGTGGTCTGCCCCTCCTCCAGAACGTCAGGGTGACTGGAAGTCTCCCAGAGGACTATACCTGTGCGAGATGCATCTAGCTGCAGCTCCTTATAGATAGAGTTAGGGAACTGGATCATCCATGAGACTGTGGAGGTCATATGCTGGAGTTATAGTGAGGTGGTCACACCCAGTGTTGGGGGCAGAGTAGAGTACCACCAAGAAAGGGAGTAGGCAGAGAGTGCAGAAATCCCCTGAGGCCATTCTCATCAAGCAACAGGAATACCCCTTTGCATACTTTTGTTAGGCATGATCGGCCAGGGAAGAGATAGCAGTAAACAGGGCCTGCTACTGAGGCACTGCCAGGAAGGGTGGAGACAGGCAGAGCCATCGTGATAGGAGACTCATTCGTTTTGAGCAGACAGGAGATTGGCAGCAAAAGACACTCGTGGATGGTGTGTTGCCTCCCTGGAGCTTGGCTTTAGGAGATCCCGGAGTGGCTGCAGAACAGTCTCAAAGATAAGCGGGACCAGTCTGAAGAAGGGTCTCGACCCAAAACCTTCCTTCTCCCATTCCTTCTCTCTAGAGAACGACCAGGTTCAGGAATAGCTACTTCCCCACAGCCATCAGGCTATTAAACTTGGCTCGGACAAACCTCTGAACATTAATAGCCCATTATCTGTTTATTTGCACTTTATCTGCTTATGTGTGTATATATTTATATAATGGTATATGGACACACTGATCTGTTCTGTAGTCATGCCTACTATGTTCTGTTGTGCTGAAGCAAAGCAAGAATGTCATTGTCCTACCAGGGTCACATGACAATAAACTCTCTTGAATCTTGAACCTTGAGATGCTGCCTGTCCCGCTGAGTTACACCAGCATTTTGTGGCTATTCTCAAGGATAAGGCGAGCAGCCGGAATCGCCGTGCATGTTGGAACAAATTACATGGGTAGGAAGATGGATGAAGTGCGGCTGTGAGAATACAGAAGGATAGGCTAAAGGATAAAAAGGATCATGAGGGTAGTAATCTCCAGATTGCTCCCAGATCCATGAGAGTGAGGGTAACAACGGGAAGATAGTACGGGAAGGGTGTTAAAGGCCTGGATAGAGTGGATGTGGAGAGGATGTTTCCGCTCGTGGGAGTCTAGGGCTGAAGGTCGTAGCCTCAGAATTAAAGGGCGTGATAAATGCCAGAACTTGGAAGCTAATTTAACGCATAGTTTTGCAACATGTATAAAACTTAATTATTATTGGACAGAAATCTTTAGAGTTATCTCTGAAGTTCTTAAAATTAAACTAGACCCAGATCCAAAATTAATAATATTAGGAGTTCCGGATTCAAATCTAACATTAACAGTAAACCAAAGAAATTTCTTGGATTACTGTTTGATAATAGGGAAAAAAATAATATTGAAATTTTGGAAGGGAACATTATCCCCCACAATTAAAATGTGGACAGTGGAAATGTTGGAGACGTTGCATTTGGAAAGAATCAGATTTGTCCTAATGGACAAATACGAACTCTTTGAACAGATATGGTCTCCATATACAGAATATTTGAAGGGGTAGCTGTTCTTGGCATCACAACTCAATGGGTACCCGGCAGGGTTAGATGAAAATAACTGTCTGTTTTTCTTTTTGATTTGTATACATGTCTCCATTAATATTGCTATTTGAAATTGTGTTATTCACTATTAAGATGTATAGTATAATCTCTCTTTTTTTCTATATAATACTTTATTTTAATTAAATACATATAACAAGAATATATACATATATTTTTTTTTTTCTCCTCTCTTTTCTCTTTCTCTTTCTTTATAATCAAAATTATTATTTAATCACCATTCTTATTGATTAAAATCTATTCTTTTCTTTTTCTACTTTCAAAAAAATAGAAGTTCATAAGAACTATTCGTAACATTCGTATACTTATTGAAATAAGTTGGTTGTGTATTTGAAAAGTTGTAATACCGTTGTTATGATGGATTCCTTTTAATAAAAATATTATTACAAGGAAAATGAGGAGGAATTTCTTTAGTCAGAGGGTGGTGAATCTGTGGAATTCTTTGCCACACAAGGCTGTGGGGGCCAGGTCAATGGATATTTTTAATGGATAGATACATTCTTGATTAGTGCGGGTGTCAGAGGTTGTGGGGAGAAGGCAGGAGAATGGGGTTCGGAGGAAGAGATAGATCAGCCATGATTGAATGGCGGAGAAGACGTGATGGGCCGAATGGCCTAATTCTGTTCCCATCACTTACGACTGGATGACTGGTGTATTGGTAACAGTAGAGATGGTACATGGGGTAGGGATTCTTTTTTTGACAATTGGGACCTCTTCTATTGCAGAAGTGACCTGTACAAGAGGGATGGGTTGCACCTGAACTGGATAGGAACCAATATCCTGGCCGATAGATTTACTAGTGTCATGCAGGAGAATTTAAGCTACCTGGAAATAGGCAGGGAGATAAGACCTAATGCAGGAGTAAGGCAGGTGAGAGGCTGGAAGTCAGCACAGAAGGTGATGAAAGCAGGGTAGGCAGAATGGCAGAATGGGAGCAAAGCAGCGCTGCTGCGTTAAGTTGCATTTATTCCAATGTGAGCGGCCTGACAGGGAAGCTGGATGAACTCAGTGCATGGATAGAGAAGTGAGACTAACACATTATAGCCTTTACAGGATGTGTAGGAAGGAACTACAGATGGTGGTTTGCACCGAAGGTAGACTGGAAGATTGTTCCCGATGTTGGGGAAGTCCAGGACAAGGGGTCACAGCTTAAGGATAAGGGGGAAATCCTTTAAGACCGAGATGAGGAAGACTTTTTTCACACAGAGATTGGTGAGTCTCTGGACCTCTCTGCCACAGAGGGTAGTTGAGGCCAGTTCATTGGTTATATTTAAGAGGGAGTTAGATGTGGCCCTTGTGGCTAAGGGGATCAGAGGGTATGGAGAGAAGGCAGGTACGGGATACTGAGTTGGATGATCAGCCATGATCAAATTGAATGGCGGTGCAGGCTCGAAGGGCCGAATGGCCTACTCCTGCACCTAATTTCTATGTTTCTATGTTTCTAGACACAAAATGCCGGAGTTGCTTTATTGATTGAGGAGATTGTTATGGCAGTAGTCCGAGATGATTTTACTGAAGATTTGTCCAGTGGAGCTACATGGCTGGGGTTAAGAAATAAAAAAAAGGATGATCACCTTGTTGGAAATGCACTTTAACCCATCATATAGTCAACAGCAAAGAGAAGAGCAAATATGCAAATATCTGTATCCTGGAATGCTAAGTTGTCAGTCCTGTCCCTCTTTTAGTCCTTTCTGTGAGTAACAACATAAAATGCAGCGGGACAGGCGGCATCTCTGGAGAGAAGGAATGGGTAACGTTTCGGGTCGAGACCCTTCTTCAGACTGAGAGGCAAGGGGAAGGGAAACGTGAGATACAGACGGTGATGTAGAGATATAAAGAACAAATTAATGAAAGATATGCAAAAAAAAAAGTAACGATGATCAAGGAAACAGGCCATCAATGACAGCCACAATTAAAACATTAGTAAGTCATGAGGGCTATTTTATTGCTACAAAGAGTCACTCACTTTGGGCACTCTTACGGGTAGAACACGAGGAATAGATTTCTTCAACAACTTTCAAAATAAATGTTGTGAAGTATATCTAATTGAAGTTTCTTGGATGTAGCCCTATTAGATTACAGCTAACTTAATGCGGCATTCCAACATGAAAAGGTTCCCCACCCGTTTTAGGTTAATTTGGAGATATAATGCAGAAACAGGCCTTTCTGCCCACCAGGACCATACCGACCAGCGATCCCCGCACATTAATACTATCTACACATACTCGGGACAATTTATACCAAGCCAATTAAACTACAAACCGGTATGTCTTTAGTCTATTTGGACTTCAGCAAATCCTTTGATAATGATATGGTAGCCTGCCGTGGAATCTAGGGAGTCAGCAAATTGGATAGACGCGAATGCTGGAGTAACTCAGCTGGGACAGGCAGCATTTCCGTAGAGAAGGGATGGGTGACATTTCGGGTCGAGACCCATCTTCAGCCTGAGGGTCAGGGGAGAGGGAATCGAGATATGGAACGGTATAAAGAACATGTAAGGTGTGAAAAGGACAGATCAAAGCAGACGATGATCAAGGAAAGGTGCAATGGTTGCTGGAGGGGAAAATAAGGCAGAAAAAGGATAATTAATCAGGACAGTGAAACTAGTTGGGTGGGGGAGGGACTGAGAGAGAAAGCAAGGGTTACTTGAAGTTAACCAAATCAATATTCATACCGCTGGGTTGGAAACTGCCCGAGCTAAATCTGAGGTGATATTCCTTCAATTTGCATTTTGGCCTCAGTGTAGGAGGCCCAGGACAGAAAGGTCAGTGTGGGAATGTGAGGGGGAGTTAAAGTGTTAAACAGTGTAACAGCACCTCATATTTCTCTTGGACAGCTTCCAACTGATAGTGAAGATGGAAGTCAAAGATTGCAGCAGGATCTTGATCGGTTGGGCAAGTGGACTGAAGAATGGATAATGGAATTTAATTCAGGGAAATGTGGAATGTGGCGTTTTGGGAAGTCTTAACATGGGCAGGATCTACACGGTGAATGGTATGGCTTTGGGGAGTGCTATGGAGCAGAGGGATCGGGGAGTGCAGGCGCATGGTTCATTGAAAGTCATGTCACAGGTAGATAGGGTGATCAAGAAGGCCTTTAGCACTTCGGCCTTCATTAGTCATAGTATTGAGTATAGAAGTTGGGAGGTCCATGTTATAGTTATATAAGACGTTGGTAAGGCCACATTCAGAGTATTTATTGTGTTCAGTTTCAGACACCATGTTAGACAAAAGATTTTGTTAAGCTTGTTGTAAAGGGTACAGATCAGAATTAACAGGATGTTGCTAGGACTTGAGGGACTGAGCTACAGGGAGAAGTTGAGCAAACTAAGGCTTTATTCTTTGGTGCGAAGAAGGATGTGGGGTGATCTGATGGTGGTGTACAAAATCATGAGAGGAATAGAGCGGGTAAAAGCAGTCCTTTGCCCAAGTGTAGGGGAATCAAGAACAGGACAACATAGGTTTAAGGTGATGGAGGAAAGATTTAATGGGATCCAGAGGAATAATTTCTGTTTTACACAAAAGGTGATGGGTGTATTGAACAAGCTGTCGGAGGAGGAAGTTGATGCAGGTACTATCGCACGTTGACAAGTAGATGAGGGCCAAACGCAGCAGGTGGGATTAGTTTCGATGGGGCATCTTAATTGGCGTGGGCAAGTCGAGCCAAAAGGCCTGTTTCCACGTTGTATAACTCTATGAATCAAGATCCAGAAGGTACAGTGGCTTGCAAAAGTTTTCATACCCCTTGAACTTTTCCACATTTTGTCACGTTACAACCACAAATGTAAATGTATTTTATTGGGATTTTATGTGATAGACCAACACAAAGTGGTGCATAATTGTAAAGTGGAAGGAAAATGATACATGGTTTCCAAATGTTATTACAAATAAAAAAACTGAAAAGTGTGGCGTGCAAAAGTATTCAGCACCCGAGTCAATACTTTGTACAACCACCTTTCGCTGCAATTACAGCTGCAAGACTTTTGGGGTATGTCTCTACCAGCTTTGCACATCTAGAGACTGAAATTTTTGCCCATTCTTCTTTGCAGAATAGCTCAAGCTCAGTCAGATTGGATGGAGAGCGTCTGTGAACTGCAATTTTCAAGTCTTGCCAGAGATTCTCAATTGGATTTAGGTCTGGACTTTGACTGGGCCATTCTAACACATGAATATGCTTTGATCTAAACCATTCCATTATAGCTCAGGCTCTATGTTTAGGGTCGTTATCCTGCTGGAAGGTGAACCTCCACCCCAGTCTCAAGTCTTTTGCAGACGCTAACAGGTTTTCTTCCAAGATTGCCCAGTATTTGGCTCCATCCATCTTCCCATCAACTCTGACCAGCTTCCCTGTCCCTGCTGAAGAAAAGCATCCCCACAGCATGATGCTGCCACCACCATATTACACAGTGGGGATGGTGTGTTCAGGGTGATGTGCAGTGTTAGTTTTCTGCCACACAAAGCGTTTTGCATTTAGGCCAAAATCTTTAATTTTGGTCTCATCAGACCAGAGCACCTTCCTCCACGTTTGCTGTGTCCCCCACATGGCTTGTGGCATACGGGACTTCTTATGGCTTTGTTTCAACAATGGCTTTTTTCTTGCCACTCTTCCATAAAGGCCCGATTTGTGGAGTGCATTACTAATAGTTGTCCTGTGGACAGATTCTCCCACCTGAGCTGTGGATCTCTGCACCTCCTCCAGAGTTACCTTGGCTGCTTCTCTGATCAATGTTCTCCTTGCCCGGCCTGTCAGTTTAGGTGGACGGCCATGTCTTGTTAGGTTTGCAGTAGTGCCATACTCTTTCCATTTTCGGATGATGGATTGAACAGTGCTCCGTGAGATGTTCGAAGCTTGGGATATTTTTTTTTATAATCTAACTCTGCTTTAAACTTCTCCACAACTTTATCCCTGACCTGTCTGGTGTGTTCCTTGGGCTTCACGATGCTGTTTGTTCACTAATGTTCTCTAACAAACCTCCGAGGCCTTCACAGAACAGCTGTATTTATACTGAGATTAGATTACACACAAGTGGACTCTATTTACTAATTAGGTGACTTCTGAAGGCAATTGGTTGCACTGGATTGTATTTAGGGGTATCAGAGTAAAGGGGGCTGAATACTTTTGCACGCCACACTTTTCAGTTTTTTATTTGTAAAAAAATTTGAAAACCATATATCATTTTCCTTCCACTTCACAATTATGCGGCACTTTGTGTTATATAAAATCCCAATAAAATGCATTTACGTTTGTGGTTGTCACTTGACAAAATGTGGAAAAGTTCAAGGGGTATTAAAACTTTTGCAAGCCACTGTATATGTTTAATGCGAGCGGGGAAAAGAAAATGACAAAATCCGGTTGACTGGGAATTCTACAAATTATAAATAGGTCACATTTTCATGAATAGATACCAGCCGAAGCAAACAATGCAAAGAACACAAGTGTTTAAAAATGTTGTAACTGTTATTAAATCACCATCCAGCAATTCATTTAAAATTACAAATCTGAAACATTTATAGATTCAGCACTTTCTAAAAAATATCTGCTCACATGCAGTGAACTTAATTTTGGACAAGTAAGCAGAAATATGCAGGAATGGCCCTTCTAGGTCACATTTTGGATTTCAAGCCAATACCGTTCCAATGTTTGTCTCCAAATTACTCGCTAGTGAAATCCAGTTCATGCACTATTTGGCATCAGAACAAATCCAGCACAGAAGTTTAGAAACTCAAAGTTTTACTTTAGTTTTATTTAGTTGTAGAGATATAGCACGGAAACAGGCCCTTCGGCCCACCGAGTCTGCGCTGACCAGCAATCCCCGCACACTAACACCAGGGATAATTTACACTTATACCAAGCCAATTAACCTACATACCTGTAGGTCTTTGGAGTGTGGGAGGAAACCGAAGATCTCAGAGAAAACCCATGAGGTCACGGGGAGAACGTACAAACTCTGGACAGACAAGCACCCGTAGTCAGGATCAAGCCCGGGTCTCTGGCACTGCAAGCGCTGTAAGGCAGCAACTCTACCGCGACGCCACCGTGCCACCTTGCGTGCCACCTAACTGCTTTGTTCAACAATTCCTGAAGCACTCCGGACAGATTTACAACTTTAAAGAGTCTTGATTAACAAGATATCACATATCTCAAGTGAATAGCGTGTCCTTAGACACAACTCGGTTTATTTATACAAGGGGTTGCTATCGTACAATGGGAATCATTTTTTGATGGCCATTTGGCCTGCTTAAATGGTCAGTGGATTGCTTGTTTGCCTTCAGAGAATCCAACAAGTTTTTAATCCTCTCGCTAGCTGGCTGTCTCCTCTTCTTTTTGCTCTTTCCCATTGAGGTTTGAGAGTTAGGAAGAAGCAGAGCAGAAAATCCCCAAGGGTTGGCCTTTGGCTCTTTGAGGCCTTCCTGCTGCAAGATCCAGGCGCTCTCCCGAGCTGCTCTCACAAACCTATCCAGTTGGGTTTGATTAACGTTCTTGCTAACATTTAGCGTTTGTTCAAATGGATTCTGGATGTGCAGCGGTGAAGGCTCAGGCTTGTTTTGCTCTTTTCCCTGGAAGAAAAGAAGACAAAAAGAAAATGGATTCATAGCACAACCTGGATTTAATATTGTCACAGAGGCAAATAGGAAAAAATCATTCTATTGTGGAGTTTAGATCATCCCGCTCCTATATAATCTATGATTTCCTGCAGCCTTGTGGAGAGGAACTGGTTTCTTGAGACTGGTCAGGGATCAGGGAAACGAGAGATATAGACAGTGATGTGGAGAGATAAAGAACAATGAATGAAAGATATGCAAAAAAGTATCAATGATAAAGGGAACAAGCCATTGTAAGCCATTTGTAGTGTGAAAATGAGAAGCTGGTGCGACTAGGGTGGGGGAGAGATAGAGAGAGAGGGAATGCCAAGGCCCGAGGGCTGAGGGAGAGGTGGGAAGGGGAGGAGACAGCAAGGGTTAACAGAATTGAGAAAATTCAATGTTCAAGCCTAGAGGATGCAGACTCCCCAAGCGGAATATGAGGTGCTGTTCCTCCAACTTGCGGTGTTGCTCACTCTGGCCGTGGAGGAGGCCCAGGACCGAGAGGTCGGATACGGAATGGGAGGGGGAGTTGAAGTGCTGAGCCACCGGGAGGTCGGGATGGTTATTGCGGACCGAGCGGACGTGTTCGGCGAAACGACCGCCAAGCCTCCGCTTGGTCTCACCAATATAGATCATCTGGCGTCTGGAGCAGCGGATGCAGTAGATGAGGTTGGAGGAGGTGCAGGTGAACCTCTGTCGGACCTGGAAGGACTGCTTGGGTCCCTGAAAGGAGTGGAGGGGGGAGGTGAAGGGACAAGTGTGGCATCTCTTGCGGTTGCAAGGGAAAGTGCCCGGGGAAGGGGTAGAGCAGGAGGGAAGGGAAGAATTGAGAAGGGAGTTGTGGAGGGAGTGGTCTTTGCGGAAGGCAGACAGGGGGGGAGATGGGAAGATGTGGCGAGTGGAGGGGTCACGTTGGAGGTGGCGAAACACTATGTGTTGTATTTGCCGGCTGGTGGGGTGAAAGGTGAGGACCAGGGGGACTCTGCCCTTGTTGCGAGTGGGGGAATGGGGAGAGAGGGCAGTGTTGCGGGATGTGGAGGAGAACCTGGTGCGAGCCTCATCTATAGTGGGGGAGGGGAATCCCCGTTCTCTGAAGAATGATTTTAATCTACGTTTATTTACATAGATTTTTAAATCGGGAAAAGGTTGCTTAACTTTAAACAATCCAATGTACTAGAAACATAGAAAATAGGTGCAGGAAAAGTCATTCCGCCCTTTGAATATGATCATGGCTGTTCATGGCTCTAGCAGTTAGATATGAGACCAAGGTCACAAATAAGATAATTGCCATAGTGAGTGCTGAAGCCTATTGTTAAAAAAATGTTACAAATAAATTGGACTATTGACTGGGATGAACTGATAGGTATTTTGAATATAGATGTAAGGATTAAATTGCAAGCTTTTGCAATATTAAACTTTTACACGTCATCTAAAGAACCCATTGTTCGCTCCAAATAGTTGATGGAAATAAAAACCCTTGAATATCATTGGCAGCATTCCTTGAGCAAATCCATGTGTAGCTTCTGAACAGGCCATGTCTAAAATGAAGAACTCCAACACACCAGTTTCATTTTACAAAATCATTTGCAGTTACATATTTCAAATATTTGAAAATTAGAAAGTTGCTTGCACATTCAAAATATACTTTGCTAGAAGCAGTGTTCATTCAAATGTTATTCTTTTAATGCATGAAACAAGATAAATTGCGATGAATACTGATCGGGGAAAATAAAATACTTATCTTGCCTTAAAGTATAATAATTAAATTGGCAGGTTGACAAAATTCTTCGTTCTTCTGCCTTTAACTACACACGTTAATCTAAATTTCCTGGCTGCGCTTGGAAAGAATATGCAGGTGATTAAAAGGACCACTTGGCAAGTTGGATTTTAAAATATCCCAAGGCTTTTTCTACATATATTCAATTTTAGAGGATAACCAAGAAGAAGGTTGGGCAACTCATGGATAAAGGTGAGAATTTGTGCCTGGGACTGTGGACGTAGGCAAGGTACTAAACGAGTAATTTGCATTTGTTTTCACCAAGGAGAGTGGCATGGAGGAGAGCAAGATCAGTGTGGAGAATACTAATATGCAAGGGCAATCTGTGATTAAGGAGGAGGAAATGTTGGACCTTGAAGAGCACCAAGATGGATAAATCCACACAACCTGATGAGATCTATCCCAGGTAATTGAGAGAAGCAAGAGAGGAGAATGCAGGAGGCTTGACGAAGATCATTGCATTTTCTCTTGCCACCGACAAGGTCCTGGGGGACCGTCGAAACTGAGAGTAACTGATGCTGTTACTTTATTTAAGACGGGAAGTAGAGAGGATCCACCGAATTATAGGTATGGAAACTATTGGAGAGGATTCTTCAGGTTAGGATTTACTACCATCTAGAAGATGATGGAGTTAATTAGGACAATCAGCAAGACTTTGTACATGAAGGTACACATAAAATGCTGAAGTAATGCAACGGGTCAGGGAGCATCTCTGGGGAGAAGGAATGGGTGACGTTTCGGGCCGAGTCCCTTCTTCAGACTGACTTTGTATATAGCAGGTCGAGCCTTCCAATTGAGTTTTTCAAGGTGGTGATGAAGGTGATCAATTATAATGTTGTCTACATTAATTTTAGTAAGGCATTTGATGGAAGGCTGATCCAGAAGATTAAGATGCATGGGATTAATAGTGACTTGATCAGATGGATTAGGAACTGGTTTTCTAATAGGGGACAGAGGGTCGTGGGTGGAAGGACAATATTCAAGCAGGAGGTCTGTGACCAGCAGTTCTGCGGGGATCTGTTCTGGGACTGTTTGTGATGTACACAACTGCCTGGGAAGTAAAGGTAAATTATTTTAGTTAGTCAGTTTGCAGATGACACCAAGATTTCCGGGGTCGCAGGCTATGAAGAAGGCTGCAAGAGTATGCAGCAGGTTTTAGATTAGCCACAGAGATGGGCAGATAAAAGGCATATGAAGTTTAATCCGACCAAGTGCGAGGTTTTCCACTTAGGGCGGTGAAATGTAAGGGGAAATTATACAATTAATGGCACGAGCCTTAACAGCATTGATGAACAGGGGGATCTTGGGCTCCAAGTCCATAACTCCCTGAAAGTGGCAACACAAGTAGATGGAGGGCTAAAGATGGCAGATGATATTCTTGCCTTCATTTTTCAGGGCATTGAGTAGAAGAGTCAGGACATCATAATGCAGCTTTATAGGATTTTGGTTAGGTCACATTTAGAGTATTGTGCTCAGTTCTGGTTCACCCCATTACTGGGACAACAAGGAGGCTTTTGGAGGAGGTTTACAGAAGGATGCCTGGATTAGGGAATATTAGCTATAAGGATAGACTGGACTTGGATTGGTTTTGTTCTGGAATACTGAAGTTTGCTGGGAGACCTGATAAATGTATGTAAAATTATGAGAGGCATAGATAGGGTAGGCAGTCAGAATCATTTTCCCAGGATGGGAAAAATCTAGAGGGCAGATCTCTAAGGTGTGAGGGGCAATGTTTAAAGGCGATGTGTGGGGGGCAATGTTTTTTATAGCTGTGGAAGCCATGGGAAAGGAGCAAAGTGATCCAAAGGGAGCAAAAGATAATGTTTTGTGGAGTGTTCATATCAGATTCCACGAGATACAGTAATTAGTTCAACAGTTTTATAGCATATGCTAATAATTTAGGGCTGTATGCAGGGATCCTAGTAAAAGTAGTTTGCAAATGATACAAAGCAAGTCATGGTTATGATTTCTAAAATATGGCTATCTTCAAAATGAAACAGAAAATAACAAGTGTTCAGGTCTGCTTTAAATGATGCTCCCACTAAAGATCACCTCTTTAGTTTTGGATTTGTAGTTTATTAGTTTAGATATACAGCAAGGAAATAGGCCCTTCGGCCCAACGAGACCTTGCCGGCCAGTGATTCCTGTACACTGGCACTATCCCACGCACTAGGGACAATTTACAATTTTTACCAAAGCCAAATTAACCTACAAACCTGTACGTCTTCAGAGCGTGGGAGGAAACCTGGAGCACTGGGGAAAACACACGCAGTCACGGAGAGAATGTACAAACTCCAACCCGGGTCTCTGGGGCTGTAAGGCAGCAACTCTACCGCTGCGCCACAGTGCTGCCCTTTTCTCCATGTTTCACAGCAGTGATTAGTTTGATGTTCCACAAATCTTGTTAAACGTTCTATTATAACAAAGCTGAGTTATCAATTTACAAAAACGATCACAAGGATCCCCTTTATACGAGAACCAGATTTAAAAAAAAATAGCATCTACAAAGTTATCAAGCAACTAACCTTTCTGATATTGATGGACATGTTATTAAAAGCAAAGGAACCATAAAATTCAAAGAAATCTTGGAGGAGATCCTCTGCAAAGAAATATAATTTGAAAGTTAACTGATGCACAAAGCAGAATGACGTAGTACAGATAACATTGGTTATAACAGACCATGGGGGGGGGGGGGGGGGGGGGGTGATGGAGTCCGTTATCGCCGATTGTCCGCTATAACAGAGTAATGGTTTGCCCCCCCCCCCCCATTGATATCACTGCCTGGGTGCTGGGTCAGAACCCTGAGTCCCATCCAGTGGAACCTACCTCAGCTCAGCCCAAGAAGGCTACTTGGCACCACCTTGTCCAACGCAGCTGGGGAACGACATTAACCTCTGCCCCTGCTACTGATTCTCAGATTCAGAGACCGAGAGCAGAGTGAGAGGTCCGGGGCTTTGGGGTGCCTGTGTGACAGGGTGAGGAAACCCCGTCCCATTCTAACTGAGACCAGCTGCCTGGCTGGAGTTCAGTGTGAAAGAACATCGACCTTAAACCTTAACTCTGTTTCTCCTTCCAAAGGCGTTGCCCTAACCTGCTGAGTGTACAAAGTTATTTTTAACAGCTAAAAATTTACTGCAAGCTAAAAATACTAAAGGGTGTTGTCACATTGTTTAATAGCATATCACTGTACAAATGTCAATCAAAACAACTGCTTGTCCTCCCACAGTGTAATTTGAAACCTATATTCTTAAATACACAGTGGTGACCGATTACTGTAGGAATACTCTGAATCCTTTAACGAAATTCCCTTATAAAAAGGACTGTATGGGCAGCCAATTGCACATTGACTCTATTTATCATGAAAAAGGTCAAGGATGTTAGGGAAGTCAACACAAAAAGCTGGAGTACTCAGCGGGTTGGGAACATAGAAAATAGATGCAGGAGTAGCCCATTCAGCCGCTCTAGCCAACACTGCCATGGCTGATCATCTAAAATCTGTACTCCGTTCCTGCTTTTTCCCCTTATCCCTTGATTCCGTAAGCCCTAAGAGCTATATCTAATTCTCTCTTGAATACATCCAGCGAATTGGCCAACTGCTTTCTGTGGCAGAGAATTCCGCATATCCGCAACTCTCTGGGTGAAAACGTTTTTCCTTATCTCAGTCTTAAATGGCCTACCCCTTATTCTTAAACTGTGACCCCTGGTTCTGGACTCCAACATCGGGAATTTATTTCCTGCATCTAGCCTGCCCAATCCCTTAAGAATTTTATATGTTTCTATAGGATAGCCTCTCATCCTTCTAAATTCCAGTGAATATAAGCCCAGTCGATCCATTCTTTCATCATATGTCAATCCCGCCATCCCGGGAATTAACCTGGTGAATCTACGCTGCACAGACAGCATCTCTGGAGAAAAGGAATAGGAACACAGGGATGTCAGGGAATTCCGGGAAGAGCACAGTGATGCCCTAAAAAATATTGATAGTATGAAAGAGGAGAGGCACATGATGATGGATAAATCCCCAGGGCCTGAACAAGGATACTGTGGGAAGCAAGGGAAGAAATTGCTGGGGACCTGGGGAGATTTTTTAATACATTCCTTAGCCGCAGGTGTGGCACTGGAAGACTAAAGGGTGCCATTTATTTGCAAAAGATTGCAAAGATAAGCAGGGAAGTACAGACCAGTGAGTCGAACATCAGTGTAGGAAGGAACTGCAGATGCCGGTTTAAACCGAAGATAGACATAAAATGATGGAGTAACTCTGAAGCGTTGGAGAGACTGAAGGGTCTCGACCCGAAACGTCACCCATTCATTCTCTCCAGAGATGCTGCCTGACCCGCTGAGTTAGCCTAACATCAGTGGTGGGTAAGTTACTGGAGGGTGATTCTGAGAGCCAGGATGCATCTGGATTTGGAAAGGTAAAGACTGATTGGCGATTGTCAGTGTGGCTTTGTGCGTGGGAAATCATGTTCCACAAATTTAATTGAGCTTTTTGCTGAGATGACCATGAGGATTGATAAGGCCAGGGCAGTTGTAGGAGGAAATATTGTGCTAGACCCCTACCCTGTATCTGGCTTTACTCAGATAGATACGGGAGTCCAGGTCGTCCCGTCAACTGAGGGCTCGAGGCCCCCGACCGCGAGAGAACAAAGAAGGGAAGAGATTGAATTTTTTTCGTCTTCCATCAGAGTGAGGAATGTGGAGGAGTCATTGTGGTGGATGCTTATGTTAAAATGTATTTTGTGTGTTCCGTTGTTTTTTATTTGTATGACTGACTTGGCAAGTGAAATTCCTCGTATGTTGCAAAACGTACTTGGATAATAAAGTATTGTTGTATTGTATGTTATTGTATTGTATAGGCACAAACAAAGTAAAACAGCTCATACATCAGTGGTGAGTCTATCGAACAAGTCAGTTATTGAAGGCCTTTAACTGTGCGCACTGGGAAACACTCTGGGCGGCACGATGGCACAACAGTTCCTTCCTTATAGCGCCAGAGACCCGAGTTCAATCCTGACTACGGGTGCTGTCTGTACCCCGTGACCTGCGCGGGTTTTCTCTGAGATCTTCCGTTTCCTCCCACATTCCAAAGACGTACAGGTTTGTAGGTTAATTGGCTTGGTGTATGTGTAAATTGTCCTTGGTGTGTTTAGGGTAGTGTTAATGTGCAGGGATCGTTGGTCGGCGCAGACTCGGTGGGCCGAAGGGCCGGTTTCTGTGTTGTATCTCAAACCTAAACTAAGCAAAAACTCAACTAAATACCAAATCAGTTTGGTGGATCGAGGCTGAAGGGGAGAGTGGTCGGTTGTTTTCAGATTGGAGGCCTGAGTGATGCTGCAGGATATGGCGCTGTTTGTCGTATTTATTAATGATCTGGATGCAGGTGGCATGATTCGTATATTTGCAGATAACACCAAAATTGGTGACATATTGAAAGGTGAAGGCAGTTGGAAGGTTAAAACAGGATTTAGATCTACTGGGAAAGTGGGCCAAGGAATGTCAAGTAGAACTTAACTCAGACAAGTGCAAAGCCATCGCATTCAACACATAATCCTCCAATATTTCCGTCGCCTAACATGATCTCACCACTGGTCACATCCTCCCATCTCCGCCGCTTTCCGCCTTCCGCAGAGATCACTCCCTCCACAACTCTTTTGTCCACTCTTCCCTTCCCACACAAGCCACCCTCACCCCGTGGACTTTCCCCTGCAAGGGCACGAGATGCAACACCTGTCCTTAAACCTCCTCCTTTATCATCACAATCCAACGACCCCAGCAATCCTTCCAGGTGAGACAGAGGTTCACCTGCACCTTCTCCAACCACATCTACTCATCTACCAGGCACAGGGACCGCTTTGCCAAACACATGCTCAGTCTGCCAAGGCCTGCGGGATCTCCCAATTGCTAACCATTTTAACTCCCTTTCACATTCCTATTCTGACCTTCCTGTCCTGAGGCACGCCCATTGCCAGAGTGAGGCCACGTGCAAACTGGAGGAACAGCACCTCATATGTCACTAGGGTAACTTACAACCCAACGGCATGAACATTCAATTCTATTTTAGGTAACCTGTAGACACCTCCCTTCTCCCTCCTCTTTCTCCCCCTCAACACTCACCCCCCCCCCATATGTAATTACTTCCCCCTTGTCCCACTGCCTTCCATTGAACCTTGTTGACCTTGCACTAGTTTCTCCCCAACCCCTCCCACCAAAAGTCCTTCAACTAGCATCACCGTTCCAGCTTTCTTTCCCACTTTCCCTGCAATCCGTCAGAAGATGGGTCCAGACCCGAAACATCACCTATCCATGCTCTCCAGAGATGCTGCCTGACCCTCCACAGTTACTCCAGCATTTTCTGTCTTTCTTGACTACACGAATGGCCCCATAGCAGAAGCGTCCACGTCGCGGGGCTGGGAACTGGAAGTATACCGAGCTAATTCTGCTGCCACCATCATCTACTGCGACAAGTGATGGTTCCCACTGATTGTCGCCGGAAGCTTGCCTCCTTTTCAGGACGGACGATGACAGCGAGGTCAACATTTGAAACATGGAAGATGGACACGAAAGAAGAAGTCTACAAGAGCCAGGGTGTCATATTACAGCTGCACAGGATGTCGGTGAGACCACACCTGTGTGTAGTTCTGGTTACCATACAAGAACATAGATCACTACAGCACAGGAACAGGCCCTTCGGCCCACATGTTTGTTTGCGCCTAACATGATGCCTAGTTAAACTCTCACCTGCCTGTACATGAGCTATATCCCTCTGTTCCCTGCACTTCCATGCACCGATCTAAAATCTAACTATGCCATTACCAATGTGATTAAGCTAGAGAGGTTGCAGAAAAGATTCACAATGATGATGCTGGGACTGGGGGGGCCTCGAGTTAAAATTGAGAGACTGGTAAGGCTGGGGCTGTTCTCCCTGGAGCCGAAGAGTCACATCAGAGAGGTTTAGAAAATCTTAAAAAGGCATAGATAAAGTGGATAGTTGCACTTTTCCCCCGGGGTAGCGGAATCTAAAACTGGAGGGCAGGGATTAAAAGTGAGAAGAGGCAATTTAAAGAGAGCCTAATGGGAACTTTTTCCACAAAGATGATAGTGGATATATGGAGCTGTCTACCAGAGAAACCAGCAGAGGGTGATATAATTAGTTTGGAAGACATTTGGAGAGGAATGTTTTAGAGGGATGTGGGCCAAATGCAGGCAAATGGGGCTAGCTCAGGAAAGCATCTTTGTCAGCACAGACGTGTTGGGCCGAAGGGCCTGTTTCTGTGCTCTACAACTGTATGATTATGATCATCTTACTTACCCAGAGTCTCTGTATTTTGGGAAAACTTCATTTTGTAATCAGAAGCAAAGGTGCAGTCATGACTTTCAATAATATGCACATCTTTCTCTGCTAAAAAAAAAGAAAATGTCATCATCAGCTTTGCAATTATCAAAGAATATAGCGAAAATGGTCTGGTTGGTCTCTTGCACGAGAAATTCTACCATTTTTCAAGGTCCTTCACACCAAAGAACAATTGCAATGGGTTAGCAGAAAAAGGCCAAAAGATTAGTAAGAGATCAAAGGAGGAATGAAAAGGTAGTTCTAGCCCCTTCTTTTAAAAGTAATAAAAATCTAAATTAAGTAAAGATCTACATAATCAAATTAAAAGGTGCTAGATTTTTTTTTCTGGTGATTGGGACAAGAGGGAAAATGGGATAAAATATTGTGGACACAAGGAACGGCAGATGCGGAGAATAATGGGGTCCTGTCCCTTTAATATTATATGCTTCCATTTTCGAAGTGTGCCAAAACACAGAATTGGGTAGTGTGGTGAGGAATATGCAACGAGGCTTAAAGGTGATTTGGACAAGTGAATGAGCAAATATAAGGTGTATGCAACATAAAATGGATCATTGGGAAGTTATCTACGTCTGTAGGAAATATAGAAAAGCAGTTCAAATTAAATGGTGGCAGCTTAGAATATGTTGCTGAAGATAGACACAAAAAAACTGGAGTAATACAGCGGGTCAGACAGCATCTCTGCAGAAAAGGAATAGGTGACGTTTCAGATCAAGACCCTTCTTCAGACAGAGTCAGGGGAAAGGGAAATGAGAGATATAGACAGTGATGTTGAGAGATATAGAACAAATGAATGAAAAGATATGCAAAAAAGTAACGATGATAAAGGAAAAAGGCCATTGTTAGAAAATAAGTGCAGGAGGAGGCCAATTGGCCCTTCGAGCCTACACTGCAGTTAGCAAGGTACAGATTTTGTAGCTGGTACAATAAGTGTGGGAGGGAAGGACATAAAGGGAATTCAAGGGTTATTAGAAGTTAGAGAAATCAATATTCTACCACTGGGTTGTAAGCTGCCCAAGCCAAATATGAGAAACCAGCATCTGCAGCTCCTTCCTACACAGAGTATGTGGCTGATCTTTTGTATCAGTGACAGAAAACAAACACTTTAGAGCCGCAAACATGAAGCAAATGGTGGCCTTCATAGCAAGAGGTTTTGAGTAGGGAAGCAAGGATGTCTTACTGTATTGAGAATTAAGCCAAAGGAGGTCATCGTGATTTCCAGACTCTTATACAAAGAGGGCATTGAGTATAAGAGTCAGGAAGACATATTGCATCTCTATAGGACTTAGATTAGCCAACATTTGTATTGTGTGCAGTTCTGGTCGCCCCATTACAGGATGAATGTGGAGGCATTGGAATGGGTGCAGAGTTGCTTGGATTAGAGGGTATTAGCAACAGGGAGTGTTAATATGCTACATTGGGCCAAGGCTAACTTTAAGGGTATGAGACAGGAACTCGCTCAAATTGACTGGAGCAGGTTGTAAGGAAAAGGAATGTCAGTGGAGTGGGATGTTTTTAAAGTGTGCTGACAAGAGTTCAGACTTGCATGTTCCTGTTCGAGTAAAGAGCAAGGCAGGCAAACCTAAGGAAGCCTGGATGACGAGGGAAATTGGTCAAGAGTAAGAAGGAGGCATGGGACAGGTATAGGCAGCTGGGATCAAGAGTTTCCCTGGAGGAGTTTGGGAAACTAAAGAATAAGCTAAAATAGGAAATCAGAAGGGCAAACAGGGACAGGATATAGCTCTGGCACATAGAATTAAGGATAATCTAAAGAAATGTTATAGTAGGTAAAGGGGAAAATTTAGTCTAGTTTCCTTCCGACACATTCCAAAGATGTACAGGTTTGTAGGTTACTGGGCTTTGGTAAAAATTGTAAATTGTCCTTAGGGTGTAGGATAGTGTTAGGGTACGGAGATCGCTGGTCGGTGCGGACGTAGTTCTCCAGAGATGCTACGCCACCTGCCGTTGCATCAACTCAGCACACTGTCGCCTTTTGTGTACCAACCAGCATCTGCAGTTGTTTTTTTCTACTACTTAGTGTCAATATCAGACTGACACAAAGAGTCAGAGTGATACAGTGTGGAAACAGGACCATTGGCCCAACTTGCCATACCGGCCAACAAGTCCCATCTACATTAGTCCCACCTGCCTGCGTTTAGCCCATATCCCTCTAAACCTAAGCTACCCAAGTACCTGTAAACTCCAAGGACTGCAAACTCCTATCTCACCAGGGACTAACTTTACTGGACCATTTTACTGTTGTGTAGTGTCTTTTTAAAATTGCTGCTTTTTTCTTTTTTTCCTCCTACAAATATGTAATATGTGAATATGTGTTTCTGTTCCATTCTGTTGTGTAGTTTTCTTTGCACAATCGGCGAGCATTGCCGCTTTTCATTTCACTGCACATCTCGTATGTGTATGTGACGAATAGACTTGACTTGGCTTGACCTGTCTAAATGTTTCTTAAACTTTGCAATTGTACCTGCACTTATAATACTTAGAGGACAATTGGCAATAACAGATACCATTCCACCCGTGGTCCATTACACCAAGAGTTTTCTGTATGTAGTAAGTTAAGCAGAATCTGTAGTAGATTTGAAAAAGCATTTAAATACGGGAATATTGAGGTATGGCAAGTTGGGCCAATGGTCCCGTTTCCACACTGTATCACTCTGACTCTTTGTGTCAGTCTGATATAGGTAAAGGATAAGAGCGCAGGACAAAATAGGCAGCTGTTTCAGCTCATTCAGGTCTACGGCAGCACCAAACTAGGCCACCACATTCGATATGAAACCATTGTTAAAGAATAATGAAGGTAGACAAAAATGCTGGAGAAACTCAGCGGGTGAGGCAGCATCTATGGAGCGAAGGAATAGGCAACGTTAAAGAATAATGCATTAAAGACAAAGACACAAAGTGCTGGAGCAACTCAGCGGGATAGGCAGCATCTCTGGAGAGAAGGAGTGGGTGAGGATTCGGGTCGAGACCGTTGAAATCACTTTGTCTGTATTACCTGCTTGGCCTTTTAGCTGGTCCAGTGTTGGTATAATTGGTGGACTCCTCTTCTGCAGCAGGAAAAGAACCATCATGGTCAAGGAGAAATTAGTGATCCAAGCGCCAGGTACACTGCTGGTGATACCCTGAACACGAGCCCAGCATCGAATGCCGAACACCAGGGCCCGTACCCGAGGGTCAAGAGTAGAATAAATATAAAGGAGCTCGGTGCTTCTCATTGCAATTCTAAAACAAAATTCAAAATTAAATGTTCAGTCAGCATATTAAGGACAGATAATCAACAAGTCAAGTCAATCCCGTTAACATATCATTTATAGTTCAGTCATATAGTCCTTCATACTCCTTAACCTCTGGCATATTAACTGATTGAATCGATTGAAAGATACAGCATGGAAACAGGCCCTTCAGCCCTGCAAGTCCATGCCGACCATCAATCAATCATCCATTCACACTGGTTCTATGTTATCCCACTTCCGCATCCACTCCCTGCACACTGGGAGCAATTTAGAGACTAAATAACTTACAAACCTGCACATCTTTGGAGTGAAATCCTATATGCCGTTTTCTCTTTCTTGAACTGGGTCGAACATGAATATCATCAAGGAAACAGGACTTTCAATGAACTGAGTCTGCCTTAGCCATCAAGCACCCGTTTATACAAATCCAATTTTATTCTCCTCATAGTCCCACCAATTTCCATCAGATTCTGCCCCCTTAGGAGTCATAAATTGAGTCATGAAGCACATAAACAGGCCCTTCGGCCCAACTCGTCCATGCGGGCCAAGATGCACATGGCAGCACAGAGTCGCCGCGATAGAGGCGCTGTCGTCAATCCTCGGTTAGATCCTGACTACCGGATGTTGTCTTTACAGAGTTTATACGTTCTCCTTGTGACCATGTTGGCCTTCTCCGGGTGCTCCGGTTTCCTCCCACGGTCCAAAGGCGGCAGGTTTGTAGCGTAATTTGCTTCTGTAAATTGTCCCTGGCTGTTCCAGGATAGAACTAGTGTACGGGTGATCGGTGGTCAGCGCGGACTCAGTGGACCGAAGTGCCTATTTCCACATTGCTTCTACCCAGTTCATGAAAAAAACGATTGGTAAAACTGCATATGGAATTTCATTCCAGAGATATGCAGGTTTGTAGGTTTACTGACTTTTTAAATAGCCCAGTGTGAACAGGTGATCGATGGTCACATGCTGTATCTCTAAAGCAAACAAAACGCGTCCCTTTTACCCTCATTTGCCCCATATCCCTTTAATCCTATCCATCTATAGACAATAGGTGCAGGTGTAGGCCATTCGGCCCTTCGAGCCAGTACCGCCATTCAATGTGATCATGGCTGATCATCCACAATCAGTAGCCCGTTCCTGCCTTCTCCCCATATCCCCTATCTTTCAGAGCCCTATCTAGCTCTCTCTTGAAAGTATCCAGAGAACCGGCCTCCACCGCCCTCTGAGGCAGAGAATTCCGCAGACACACAACTCTGTGCGGAAAAAGTGTTTCCTCATCTCCATTCTAAAAGGTTTAACCCTTATTCTTAAACTGTGGCCCCTGGTTCTGGACTCCCCCAACATCGCGAAAATGTTTCCTGCCTCTCGCGTGTCCAAACCATTAATAATCTTATATGTTTCAATAAGATCTCCTCTCATCCTTCTAAACTCCAGGGTATGCAAGCCCAGCCGCTCCATTCTCTCAGCATATGACAGTCCCGCCATCCCGGGAATTAACATTGTGAACCTACGCTGCACTCCCTCAATAGCAAGAATGTCTCTCTCAATAGCAATACATGACCAAGTGTCCTTTAAATACTGTTACAGTACCTGCCTCAACTACCTTCTTTAGAAACTCGCTCCGTTTAACCACCGCTCCCAGAGTGAAGAGATTGCCCCTCTCAGGTTCTTATTAAATCTTGCCCGCTCACCTTAAACCCAAGTCCTCTGGTTCTTATTCCCCTGTTCTCGCTAAAAGACTCAGTGCATTATCTATTTCCCTTATGATGTTGTACACTTCTAAAAGATCTTTTAGAAGCTGCAGGGCCTGTTTCCGTGCTGCATCTCTAAAACTAAAACAGGTGTTAGCTGGAAGAAATACATTAGCTTAGGCATTACTGCTTCTAGTCAAGGCATTTCTTCCAACTACCCGAGAGCAGAGAGAGCTTCTAATGAAGTTGTGGCTTGAACATATAGCCATCTGACGCAGAGGTAACAGTGTCAGGGTCAACATTATAGCAATTGGTTTGGCTTCCACTTTAAGTAGTTGCAATCCATGAGCTACAATGATAAATCAATACAAATTCATTTTCAAACTTCAGATATAGCCTTCAGAAAGGACACCTGTAATGATTTACTTACAGTGATCACAATAACAGAGCAACAAGCGACTCGCTTTAGTTTAGGAATTAAAGAGACAGCATGGAAACAGGCCCTTCAGCCCATCGAGTCCGCACCAACCAGCAATCACCTCATGCACTAGCACTATCCTCCAGACTAGGGACAATTTACAATTTACAATTTACTGAAGCCAATTAACCTACAAACCTGTACGCCTTTGGAGTGTGGGAGGAAACCAGTGAAAACCCATGGGATCACAGGAAGAACATACAATGACCAACATACAATGACCAAGGAACAACATACAATGTCTCTGTACAGACAGCAACCGTAGTCAGGATCGAGCCCAGGGCTCTGGCGCTGTAAGGCTGCAACTCTACCGCTGCGCCACTGTGCTGCCCATGCAATACCAGCTCCAAATAGCGGTCACGAGTAGAATTGGTGCTTTTTTGCGATGGTACGTGCCAGTACGGCATACAGACAACTCGAAAAAGTTCCAAACTACATTTTCAAAAATCAACATGCGTTGATTTTATACATTTTAGTTATTAGTTCATTTAAATTAGAAATTGATTGTCACATACAGTTCAAAACAAAAGGGAGGAGTGTCTTGGTGGAACAAAATTATTGATACATGTAGCTTAATTTGTAATATGCAAACCTGCACCTCTTTTGCATACAAAAAAAGCAGAGTTTACTTGCAAAAATGAACATTCAAATGGTAATACCGATAGCTGAAGTAAAACAATGATGCAGATCCTTGTCTTTTGCATTTCTCACCTATTATTGGCAGTGAGGTCACATTGAAATCCTGAAGGCTGATGAGAAAATCGCACCAACGGGCACCGAGCATTGAGTATCTTCTGCATTCCTGTACATCCTGGGGCAAATTGATCAATGCACTCCCCTATCACCGAAAGGATGCTTTGCGTTGCCACCCGCTCCGATGCCACCCGTTTTGTTTGGTACTCCACGGAGAAGGCACCACCTGGCTAAACAAGGAGGACACTAGTTGGCAAATGGAACTGCTTGTTATTATCTTGCGTAAGAATCATCGATTCAGTTGAGCACATACCGGATGGATTGCAATCTATTGTCGGTGCAATCTATAATTTCGATATGATACATGGTGAAATGGAGTCTCCAGGGGAGAATTAGTCTTTAGTCAGAGGGCGGTGAATCTGCGGAATTCTTTGCCACAGAAGGCTCTGCAGGCCAAGTCAGTGGATATTTTTTATGGCATAGATGGATTTTTCATTAGTACAGATGCCAGAGATTATGGGGAGAAAACAGGAGAATGGGGCTAGAAGGGAGAGACAGATCGACCATGATCGAATGGCGGAGTAGACTTGATGGGCCAAATGGCCTAATTCTACTCCGATCATTTATGACCTTATGATACGATATGATAGATTTCGTATCATATGATGATTTTGTATCATTATGATGTGCTAGATAGGGCTTTTAAAGATAGCGGAGTCAGGGTAATGGGGAGAAAGCAGGAACGGGGTACTGATTGGGGATGATCAGCCATGATCACATTGAATGGCGGTGCTGGCTCGAAGGGCCAAATGGCCTACTCCTGCACCTATTGTCTATTGTCTGTTGTCTATTTATCCCAGGAGGGAAATCGGTCTGCCAACAGTCATAAAACACGAGATACATGAAACATGAAATTAAAGTGACGAGTGGAAAGTCCAGGATTGGGGATGTGCAATGATTGGGGAGCGGCGAGGGGAGTCAGTCTACCCCACAACAGAAGGGGGAGGGGTTGTAGAGTTTGATAGCCACAGGGAAGAAGGATCTCCTGTGGCGTTCTGTGCTGTATCTTGGTGGAACCAGTCTGTTGCTGAAGGTGCTCCTCAGGTTGACCAGTGCGTCATGGAGGGGGTGAGCTGTATCCTCCCCTCCAAGACTATCTATTATTTCCACGAATAGATAAAGGTAAGCATCGACTTGATCTTAAATTACAAGCATTTTTACATCTAAATCAATTTGTCTCATAAAAAAAACCATGAAACACCAACTTAACTCGGGGATAAAACATAAATATTATACCATGCAACACATAATAACAACATTTCAATAATCCTTAACATTTATTGGAAGCAATATCATAATGGAATTGTATCTATATTTGCTGGTTTTGCCACAAAGATATTCATAAATACAGATAATAATGGAAGGGGGCTTCTATTGCAAGTGAATGGAATTATACAATATCAAACTGATACATCGAGTCATACAACGTGAAAACAGGGCCTTCAGCTTAACTTGCCCACACTGGCCAACATGTCCCAGCAACACTATTCCCACCTGCCCATAGCCTTCCAAATTTGTCCTATCCATGTACTAGCTGTTCTAGTGTCTAGCTGTTTCTTAAATGTTGGGATAGTCCCAGCCTCAACTACCTGCTCTTGGCAGCTCCTTCCATATACCCACCACCCTTTGTGTGAAAAAGTTACCCCTCAGATTCCTAATAAAAATATTTTCCCCTTCACTTAATCCTATGTCCTCTGGTCCTCGATACACCTACTCTGGGCAAGATCCAAACATAAAAATTGGGTTATTTCATCCCATAGAGCGGACGCATGTTTCCAGCATCTACAGTAAATTATACCATTCATATCGAACGTGAAGACACGTTGAGTTCTAATGGTGTTAGCCTAAAACGTTAACTGGTCTTCTTCCAATAGATGATGCTTGACTGCCCGCAATTTTATTGGTTTTCCACCCGGAATTTAAGTGAAGCTGTGGAAGCTAAAAAAGGAGCACAATGCTAATTCATAGAAATAATGCATCCAATCACATTCTGATCCTATCATATGACCTTAATACCCAGGTACGGTATGGTCCCTCCTCCAATTGGGCTATCCACATATTGTTTTAGGAATCCTTCCGGGATACACCGAATAAACTCTGCCCTATCTAAGCCTTTTGTACTAGGTAAGTCCCAACTAATTTTGGGGAAATTTAAATCACCCATTACCACAACCCTGCTGCTTTTGCATCTTTCTGTAATCTGTCTACATATCTGTTCCTCTATCACCGGCTGGTTATTGAGAGTACCGTATAATTACAGTATAGAATGAATGCATCATTCTTATTTGGGAGCTCTACCTCTATTGCCTCAAAAGACAAACCCTCCATTATGTCCTGAGTGCCACCCTGGCATTCGATCTGATTAATAAAGCAATTCCACCACCTCTTTCACCTCCCTCTCTATCACAACTGAAAAATCAAAGCCCCTGGAAGGTTGAGCTGCCAGATCTTTTCCCTCTCACAACCAACTCTCCGTAACAGCCACATGCAACGAACTATGAATGCCGTATAATTTTATAGCCCTGATATCTTTCAGCATTTTCCTGTTTCAAAAAATACATACAGGTTGGGATGATCATTTTGATGCAAATGTCAGTTTTTACATGTTTTATTATTAACTTTCATCTCTCATTAGTTCACAGATGAATCCCGAGCGCAGCTCAATGTAGTACTCAAAAACAGACGACTTATTCAACCAACACGATACTGGATATGGACCAATAATAGAATAGTGAAAAGCTTGCATAGAGTGGATGTGGAGAAGATGTTTCCACTAGTGGGAAAGTCAAGGACTATAGGTCATAGCCTCAGAATTAAAGGACATTGTTTTAGGAAGGAGATGAGGAGGAATTTCTTCAGTCAGAGGGTGGTGAATCTGTGGAATTCTTTGCCACAGAAGGCTGTGGAGGCAGTCAGTGGATGTATTTAAGGCAGAGATAGAGATAGATAGATTTTATCTGATAGAAACATATAAAATTTAATCTTATAAAAACATATAAAATTCTTAAAGGATTGGACAGGCTAATGCATAAAAATTGTTCCCGATGTTGAGGGAGTCCAGAACCAGGGATCACAGTTTAAGAATTAGAGGTAGGCCATTTAGGACTGAGATGAGGAAAAACTTCTTCGTCCAGATAGTTGTGAATCTGTGGAATTCTCTGCCACAGAAAGCAGTGGAGGTCAATTCATTGGATGTTTTCCACAGCTCTTAGAGCTAACGGAATTAAGGGATATGTGGAAAAAAAGCAGGAACGGGGTACTGATTTTAAATGATCAGACCATGATCATATTGAATGGCGGTGTTGGTTCGAAGGGCCGATGACCTCCTCCTGCACCTATTTGTCTAAGTTTCGATGTTTCACTGATTAGTACGGGTGTCAGAGGGTATGAGGAGAAGGCAGCAGAATGGGGTTAGGAGGGTGAGATAGATTAGCCATGAGTGAATGGCGGAGTAGGCTTGATGGGCCAAATGGGCTAATTCTGCTCCTATCCCTTATGATCTTATGAACAATGCTAGCTATAAAGACCATCATTATACTCCAAAATGATTATAATCACGTAATCCATGCTGACACTTTATGGAGAACTGAAAGAAACATACTTGTGAAAAGTGATGTTTCTCACCAATGAACAATACCACATCTCTCTATTCCAAAATGCCTCTGGCTCAATTTCATTTAATTCCCTCATTGATCTTTTCTAATATTTAATTTAACGTAAAATAAAATATTAAATGTCAAGTTAATTTTAATAATCTCCCGGTTGGATTGCAACCTTGTCGTGGTCGGGGAGCTTGTGTGTCTCCGTGACCCCTAGAGCTATGCCAGCGGGAAATTCGTCTCATAGAAACATAGAAAATAGGTGGAGTAGGCCATTCGGCCCTTCGAGCCTGCACCGCCATTCAATATGATCATGGCTGATCATCCAACTCAGTATCCTCTACCTGCCTTCTCTCCATACACCCTGATCCATTTAGCCACAAGGGCCGCATCTAACTCCCTCTTAAATATAGCCAATGAACTGGCCTCAACTACCTTCTGTGGCAGAGAATTCCAGAGACTCACCACTCTCTGTGTGAAAAATGTTTTCCTCATCTCGGTCCTAAAGGATTTCCCCCTTATCCTTAGACTGTGACCCCTTGTTCTGGACCTCCCCAACATCGGGAACAATCTTCCTGCATGTAGCCTATCCAACCCCTTAAGAATTTTGTAAGTTTCTATAAGATCCCCCCTCAGTCTTCTAAATTCTAGCGAGTACAAGCCGAGTCTATCCAGTTTTTCCTCATATGAAAGTCCTGACATCCCAGGAATCAGTCTGGTGAACCTTCTCTGTACAATGAACTCTATGGCAAGAATGTCTTTCCTCAGATTAGGAGACCAAAACTGTGCACAATACTCCAGGTGTGGTCTCACCAAGACCCTGTACAACTGCAGTAGAACCTCCCTGCTCCTATACTCAAATCCTTTCGCTATGAATGCCAACATACCATTCGCTTTCTTCACTGCCTGCTGCACCTGCATGCATACTTTCAATGACTGGTGTACCATGACACCCAGGTCTCGTTGCATCTCCCCTTTTCCTAATTTGCCACCATTCAGATAATAGTCTACCCTCCTGTTTTTGCCACCAAAGTGGATAACCTCACATTTATCCACATTATACTGCATCTGCCATGCATTTGCCCACTCACCCAGCCTATCCAAGTCACCTTGCAGCCTCCTAGCATCCTCCTCACACCTAACACTACCCCCCAGCTTAGTGTCATCCGCAAACTTGGAGATGTTGCATTCAATTCCCTCGTCCAAATCATTATTATATATTTTAAATAGCTGGGGTCCCAGCACTGAGCCTTGCGGTACCCCACTAGTCACTGCTTGCCATTCTGAAAAGAACCTGTTTACTCCTACCCTTTGCTTCCTGTCTGCCAGCCAGTGCTCACTCCACAATACGGAACCCCCAATACCGTGTGCTTTAAGTTTGTATACTAATCTCTTATGTGGGACCTTGTCAAAAGCCTTCTGAAAATCTAGATATAACACATCCACTGGTTCTCCCTTATCCACTCTACTAGTTACATCCTCGAAAAATTCTATAAGATTCGTCAGACATGATTTACCTTTCGTAAATCCATGCTGACTTTGTCCAATGATTTCACCACTTTCCAAATGTGCTGCTATCCCATCTTTAATAACTGACTCTAACAGTTTCCCCACTACCGATGTTAGACTAACTGGTCTGTAATTCCACGTTTTCTCTCTCCCTCTTTTTTTAAAAAGTGGGGTTACATTAGCTACCCTCCAATCCTCAGGAACTACTCCAGAATCTAAGGAGTTTTGAAAAATTATCACTAATACATCCACTATTTCTGTGGCTACCTCCTTGAGTACTCTGGGATGCAGGCTATCTGGCCCTGGGGATTTATTGGCCTTTAATCCATTCAATTTACCCAACACCACTTCCCGGCTAACCTGGATTTCACTCATCCTCCACCTTATTTGACCCCCGGTCACCTGCTATTTCCGGCAGATTATTTATGTCTTCCTTAGTGAAGACAGAACCAAAGTAGTTATTCAATTGGTCTGCCATGTCCTTGTTCCCCATGATCAACTCACCTGTTTCTGACTGCAAGGGACCTACATTTGTTTTAACTAATCTCTTTCTCTTCACATATCTATAAAAACTTTTGCAGTCAGTTTTTATGTTCCTTGACAGTTTTCTTTCATAATCTATTTTCCCTTTCCTAATTAAGCCCTTTGTCCTCCTCTGCTGGACTGAATTTCTCCCAGTCCTCTGGTAGGCTGCTTTTTCTGGCTAATTTGTATGCTTCATCTTTTGTTTTTATACTATCCTGATTTCCCTTCTTATCCATGGATGCACTACCTTCCCTGATTTATTATTTTGCCAAACTGGGATGAACAATTGTTGTAGTTCATCCATGCAGTCTTTAAATACCTTCCATTGCACATCCACTGTCAACCCTTTAAGAATCACTTGCCAGTCTATCTTGGCCAATTCACGTCTCATACCTTCAAAGTTACCTTTGTTTAAGTTCAGAACCCTTGTTTCTGACTTAATTATATCACTCTCCATCCTGATGAAGAACTCAACCATATTATGGTCACTCTTGCCCAAGGGGCCACGCACAACAAGACTGCTAACTAACCCTTCCTCATTACTCAATACCCAGTCTAGAATAGCCTGCTCTCTCGTTGGTTCCTCTACTTGTTGGTTTAGAAAACTATCCCTCATACATTCCTCTTCCTCAGCACCCCTGCCCATTTGATTCACCCAATCTATATGTAGATTGAAGTCACCCATTATAACTGTTTTACCCTTGTTGCACGCATTTCTAATTTCCAGTTTGATGCCATCCCCAACTCCACTACTACTGTTAGGTGGCCTGTACACAACTCCCACTAGCGTTTTCTGCCCCTTAGAGTTTCGCAGCTCTACCCATATCGATTCCACATCCTCCAAGCTAATGTCCTTCCTTTCTATTGCATTAATCTCCTCTCTCACCAGCAACGCTACGCCACCTCCTTTTCCTTTCTGTCTATCCCTCCTGAATATTGAATATCCCTGGATGTTCAGCTCCCAGCCTTGGTCCCCCTGGAGCCATGTTTCTGTGATCCCAACTATAGCATAGTCATTAATAGCTATCTGCACATTCAACTCGTCCACCCTATTACGAATGCTCCTCGCATTGAGACGCAAAGCCTTCAGGCTTGTTTTTACAACACTCTTACTCCTTATACAATTATGTTAACAAGTGGCCCCTTATGATTTTTGCCCTGGAAACCCACCACCTCTTATTCTCTGTTTATTATTTTTTTCTTCTTTCCCCCCTACATGTTGGGTCTGAGTGCTTCACTTCTCTGCCTCCTGCCTCAGATCCTGTCTACTAGCTTTCTCCATTTGAGTCCCTCCCCCCAACCGTTCTAGTTTATAGTCCCCCCAGTAGCCTTTGCAAATTTCCCTGCCAGGATACGGTTAGGTCTCCTGTTAGGGTCTCCCATGCTGGACAGGTCGAAGGGTAGAGGCGAGACAAAGAGTGATCCACTGGTCCTCCAGGTTGGGGGTTGAGCACAGGGCTAACAACCCTGTCTCGTAAAACAAATATGTTACCGAAACAGCAACTGAAGGAATCAATACTACTGAGTGGAGGACCTTCGTTGCTGCCCTATATGCCAGGAGGCATAATAGTAAGTAAGTAATTGTAATCATATTTCCATGTTTCCTTATCCCATTTCCCATCAGCTATTAAAAAACTGCAAATATTTTCTTTCCGCTACCTACTCCAAACTGCTCAAGCAGCTGCTACTGTCAAGAATAACATCAGCAGTGTCAATCGTTTGAAATATTATACAAATGCCTAAAAATTAACAAGGACATAGACAAATATTATTTCACATGATTTTCAATGACATGTATGAAAATCCTATTTCCTGTGTTGAATTGCGGTATTTTTTGTTCTTTTTTACCTTAGTTTTATTTCTTCCACTAATGCCATCCAGATCCAGAAACATGTCCAGGTCACAGCCCATCTTGCCAAAATTATTTACAGTTGACCCAAAGGGTCTGATCGAACATTCTGGAAAGTAAGCTGCCGCGATTTCCTTTATTAGGGAACACACGAGAAATCGAAGGCGTGTATTCTCTTCGGTAAGCTGCATCTCCTCGAGGACCGTGTATAATTGTTCATCTATCTGAGAGAGAAAACACAGTTAACAGTCACTATCTAACTCTGAAGCATAATGCCTTAGTTACTGCCCAAATTAAAAAAACTCATGAAATGGCTTGTAAATTAAGCTTATGATAACGCAAGATGCTGGAGTAACTCAGCGGGTCAGGCAGCATCTCTGGCGAGAAGGAATGGGTGATGTTTTGGGTCGAGACCCTTCTTCAGACTGAAACCTCGAACTGAAACGTCACCCGCACCTTCTCTTCAGAAATGCTGCCTGACCCGCTTAGTTACCCCAGCATTTTGAGTCCATCTTTGCTTTAAACCAGCATCCTTCCTATAAATTAAGCTTGTTTTTTTCCCCCACTATAACTGAAACGTATAAAGGTTTGGCAGGCAAAATTTGTTACTGATTATTTTCTGCTATACATAGATTGGAGCGCCAGATCTCCTTTGCATACTCATCATTACTAATCCATGCCATTAAATCAGAGGATTTCACAGAGGTTTAAATTAAAACATAGTAAAGAACTCAATTCAGGATCTCTAAGCAACAAGTTGGGGTGGGAGATTGCAACCTTCACGTGGTCCACCCTGTTTCAATTAATGCAATCAACCCGACGTGCACAAACAAATAGATCAAATAGAACAAGTTGACCTACAACTTTAGGCTGTACGCAAGAAGAAGAAGCAACAAGTTCAAAATTCATCAACTATAACACGGCAACAATCAAAATATCCAATTCCATCATATTAGTGGGTAGCACGGTGGCGCAGTGGTAGAGTTGCTGCCTTACAGCGCCAGAGACCCGGGTTCGATCCTGAATATGGGCGCTGTCTCTACGGAGTTGTATGTTCTCCCCGTGACCTCCATGGGTTTTCTCCGGGTGCCCTGGTTTCCAACCACACTCCAGAGACGTGCAGGTATGTAGGTTAACTGGAACTGATAAAATTGTAAATTATCCCTCGTAAATTGGAGGATAGTGTTAGTGTGTGGGAATCGCTGGTCAGTACAGACACGGTGGGCCAAAGGGCCTGTTTCCGCGCTGTAACCTCTAAACTAAACTAAAATTGAACAGGTGGTGGATGGTCGGCATGGACTCAATATGCCAAAGAGCCTGTTTCCATGATGTTTCTCCAAACTAAACTGAGCAGGTAAATTTACTTTTCCAAGGGTTTTGCTGCCATTACAACATAAATAAAAATCCGACTTACGCTCTCGGCTCCAGAGATGTTCTGTAAGAGTTCATTAAGAGAGATGACAGACTGTTTAAGCCGAAGCACAGAAGGATGAATGGCAGTCTGCGATCCTAGATGGTTATTCCTCAAATTGAAAAATCTGGATTTGAACGGAACAGCACATTCGTGCTGGAGGCCTGGGATGATGGAAGCACGTTGGACTGCTTCTATACTTTCCTTACCAGAGAACTCCACCAGTGCATAAATGCCCTATGCAATAATATGGAAAAAATGAATATAAACTGATCAACATCAGAAAACATTGATAAACTGAGTACCACAGGAATGCTAAACAAATCTTGCTAAAGGCAAGCTGTGTAACATTTCAAAGCATTTACTTTAACCATGTTACAATGGTTGACACAAACATGCTGGAGTAACTCAGCGGGTCAGGCAGCATCCTTATAAATTATTAAATGTATGTGGCGTTTCGGTTTGGGACCTTCAGACCGAGGAAGGGTTTCAAAACAAAACGTCATCTATGCATTTTCTCCAGAGATGCGGCCTGACCTGCTGAGTTCCTCCATCATTGTTGTAAACCAGCATCTACAGTTCCTTTTTATTACATGTTACTATGGTTCTTTGGCTCGCCCAGATTGTGTCTTGGAAACCTAAACCTACACCTACACTGTTTTATGAACAGTGATAACAGCGATGCTACAAATAAGCTTAATGGTCTGGATTTAGTCAATCATCAGCAGATTAAGTAATTGGCATAGAAACATGGGGTCCTTTCACCACCATTCGGTGACTGAATTTGGTTTTACTGGCCAATCTGATAGTCGGTATCCCTGACTCCTTGATATTTGTGCTCCAGTTATTGGGAACGGAATGGCTCTTTCTCTTTCCACTCCCCCTCCCATTCCGAATCTGACCATTCTGTCCTCGGCCTCCGCCATTGCCAGAGTGAGGCTCAGCGTAAATTGGGTAGATTGAACACCACCTCATATTTCGCTTGGGTAGATTGCACCCCAACGGTAAGAACTTCTGTTTGTAGTTTGTTTGCTTGTTTGTTTTTTTGCACAAAGTCCATTAGCACTGCCACTTTTCATTTCACTGCACATCCCGTATGTGTATGTGACAAACTTGACTTGACTTGACTTGAACATGGAACTTCTCCAATTTCAGGTAGTCCTTGCTTTCTTCCTCCTTCCCCTCCCCTTCCCAGCTCTCCCACAAACCTACTGTCTCCCCCTCTTCCTTTATTTTTCCCACCAACCCCCTCCCCCCCACATCAGTCTGATGGGTCTCGACCCGAAACGTCGCCTATTCCTTCTCTCCACAGATGCTGCCTCACCCGCTGAGTTTCTCCAGCATTTTTGTCAACCTTAGGTAAAAAGTAGTGCTCTCGATTGTTGTCGAACAGAGGGAACCAGCAATTCCAGTGCTTAGTTTCCTGAAAGTGGAGATATGGGCAGACAGGATGACAAGGATAATATTTGGCACACTTGCCTCCATTCGTCAAGGCATTGAGTACAAGGGTTGGGAAATTACGTTGCAAGTTAAAGTTTAAATTGTGGCAAGGTTAACATTGAAGGCATTAGGCAGGAACTTGCAAGAGTTGATTGGAATTGTCTGTTTGCAGGCTAAAGGAAGTTCAGAAAGTGGGATGCTTTTAATAGTATGATAGAGACACTTCGTGGTCTGCATGCCCTGTTGGAGTGCACGACAAGGCAGATCACATTGAAACGTACAGAATAGTAAAAGTGGATGTGGAGAGGATGTTTCCACTAGTGGGAGAGTCTAGGACTAGAGGCCATAGCCTCAGAATTAAAGGATGTTCTTTTAGGAAGATGTGAATCTGTGGAATTCTTTGCCACAGAAGGCTGTGGGTATTTTTACAGAAGAGATAGAGAGATTCTTGATTACCACGGGTGTCAGGGGTTATGCAGAGAAGGCAGGAGAATGGAATTAGGAGGTAGATTTGCTTGTTCATGCCGCTGGGGAGTAATCCACCCAAGCGAAATATGAGGTGTTGTTCCTCCAATTTACGCTGAAACATGATTGAATGTCAGAGTAGTCTTGATGGGCCAAATGGCCCAATTCTGGTCCTATCACTTATGACCTTGTGATCATAGGAGAACTAGTTAACTGCAAACAGATTTGGTTTCATGGTAGGAAACAGAGGGTTGGTGAAAGGTTATTTGTCAGACTGCTGTGCCTCAGGGATCGGTGTTGGGTCCATTGCTGTTTGTCATCTATACCCATGAGGATGAGAATGAAAGACGGAAGAGGAAATTCTTCAAGAGGATGTTGAGTACATGGAGCAAGCTCCAAGAGGAAGATGTTGAGGCAGGTACAATGACTAAGTTTAAATGTTTTACTTGAATAATGTCTGAATTCGGGAGTATCAGCTACAAGGGGAGGGTGGACAGTCTTGGATTGTTTTCTTTGGAACGCCGTAGTAGGTTACGGGGAGAGGTGATAGAAGAATATAAAATTATGAGAGGCATAGATAGAGTTGACAGTCAGAACCTTTTTCCCAGGACAGATAATTAAATACTAGAGGGCATAGTTTTATGGTTGAGAGGGGCAAAGTGTAAAGGAGGTGTGCGGGGTAACTTTTTTTTTAAAACACAGTTGGGTTGGCGAGTGCATGGAACGCGCTTCCAGAGTCGGTGATTGAAGCAGATAAGATAGTAGCATTGGTTAGACTTTTGGAAGGCTATATGGATATGCAGGGACTGGAGGGATTTGGATTACGTGCAGGTAGATAATAGAAGATCTTTGCATCATGTTCGGCACAGACATTGTGGGACGAAGAGCCTGCTCCGGTGCTGCACTGTTCTATGTAAAAGATGTTTAAAGAGGTACATGGGTAGGAAAGGTTTTGAGGGATATGAGCAAATACAGGCAAATGAAACCAGCTCAGATAAACAACTTGGTTTACATGGTAGACAAAAGTGCTGGAGAAACTCAGCGGGTGCGGCAGCATCTATGGAGCGAAGGAAATAGGCAACGTTTCGGGCCAAAACCCTTCTTCAGACTGATGTAGGGTGTGGGGGGGGGGGGGGGAGAAGAAAGGAGAAAGGAAGAGAAGGACCCCGAGGGCTGAGGGAGAGCTTAAAAGGGGAGGAGACAGCAAGGGCTACCGGAAATTGGAGAAGTCAATGTTTGTGTCGCTGGGGTGCAGACTGCCCAGTAACTGTTCCAGTAGCCCTTGCTGTCTCCTCCCTTTCTCAGCTCTCCCTCTGCCCTCGGGCTCCTCCTCTTCCTTTCTCCTTTCTTCTCCCCGCCCCCCCCCCCCCCCCCCCACCCCATATCAGTCTGAAGAAGGGTTTCGGCCCAAAACCTTGCCTATTTCCTTCGCTCCATAGATGCTGCTGCACCCGCTGAGTTTCTCCAGCACTTTTGTCTACCTTCGATTTTCCAGCATCTGCAGTTCCTTCTTAAAAACTTGGTTTACATGGTTGAGTTTGGCTAAAGGGCCTGCTTCCCTGCTGTACAAGTCTATGATTATGGTTCCACAGTAACCCCTATTCTAAAGGTAGTATCAGGGAGGCACTTTTACATGGACATAACAATATGCAGCTCAATATTTAGATTCTGCTGAACCGCACTTACAAAAGTTTCATAGAAGAAATATTTATTGATCGTTCCATAACTTGCTAAGTAGTTGTAGAATTTCCTCTCAGTGACATTAGGAGGACAGCTAATCAAAATAGTGCGTTCTGCCTGTTCGTGCCTTTCTGCTTGCAATGCTGAGAAGGTCTTTGCGGTAGCTTTGTTAGGTAAGTCTGAAAATAAAAAGTTGAGAAATGCTCAAAATGAAATCAAGCAAACAAATCAACATTTTGGATGAATATTAAATCATGGGTAACATATGGAGTAAATGGCACAATGCAAAATGTCAGGGGTTATGGGGAGAAGGCATGAGAATGGGGTTAGGAGGGAGAGATAGATCTGCCATGACTGAATGGCATAGACTGATGGGGCCGAATGGCCTAATTCTGCTCCTATCACATGAACTTATGAAAACCAACATTTAGATGCACTCTCGCAAGAATCCATTAACAATAAGGTGTGTTCAGGACATATTTAAGGAGGTTGATAAACCTTCAAAAGATTTGGTGAGTTGAGTGCCTGCTGCATAGAGCTGGTACAGAGAGGATGGACACAAAAAGCAGGAGTAGCTCAGCGGGACAGGCAGCATCTCTGGAGAGGATTGGGTGACATCACCCGTTCCTTCTCTCCAGTGATGCTGCCTGTCCCGTTGAGTTACTCCAGCTTTTTGTGTCTATCTTCGGTTTAAACCAGCATCTGCAGTTCCTTCCTACACACTGGTACAGAGAGTTGAGGTCAGATAATATTGTGCAGAGCAGCGTGGGTCACCAGGCTTCTATTGGATGGTTTCCTTAGTTAGGGCTTTAAGAAGTTAGACATAGGACAATACAGCATAGGAACATGCACTGTGCCTACAATGCCCCTACCGAAGACGATGCCAGGTTAAACTCTTCTCTGTCTGCATGTGATCCATATCCCTCCACCTGGAGTATTGCGTGCAGTTTTGGTCTCCTAATCTGAGGAAAGACATTCTTGCCATAGAGGGAGTACAGAGAAGGTTCACCAGACCGATTCCTGGGATGGCAGGATTTCCATATGAAGTAAGACTGGATAGACTCGGCTTGTACTCGCTGGAAGTTAGGAGATTGAGGGGGGATCTTATAGAGACTTACAAAATTCTTAAGGGGTTGGACAGGCTAGATGCAGGAAGATTGTTCCCAATGTTGGGGAAGTCCAGGACAAGGGGTCACAGTTTAAGGATAAGGGGGAAGTCTTTTAGGACCGAGATGAGAAGATCTTTTTTCACACAGAGTAGTGAGTCTGTGGAATTCTCTGCCACAGAAGGTAGCTGAGGCCAGTTCATTGGCTATATTTAAGAGGGAGTTAGATGTGGCCCTTGTGACTAAAGGGATCAGGGGGTATGGAGAGAAGGCAGGTACAGGATACTGAGTTGGATGAATAGCCATGATCATATTGAATGGCGGTGCAGACTCGAAGGGCCGAATGGCCTACTCCTGCACCTATTTTCTATGATTCATATCCATGTGCCTATCTACAAGCCTATCAAATACCATGTATCTGCCTCTACCACCATTCTTGACAGCCTGTTTTGAATTGAATTGAATTGAATGCATTTTATTAGCCAAGTATGTATACATACAAGGAATTTGCCTTGGTGCTTTGTTCGCAAGTATCAACACGATACACAGTAGATAATTAAATATAAAACATTATAATTTAAACATGTGAAAAATGAAATAAAATACCAGAGCAAAAGGTTACAGACTTTTGGTTATTGAGTAGAGCTACTGCTCGTGGAAAAATGCTGCTATGTCTGGCTCTGGCTCACCTTCCAGAGGGAGGTGCTTCAAAGAGTTTGAGTCCAGGGTGAGAGGGGTCAGAGATGATCTTACCCGCTCGCTTCCTGGCTCTTGCAGTGTACAGTTCAGTTAACCACCACTCTCTGTATTTAAAAAAATGCCTGCACTTAAACTTTGTCCCTCTCCCCTTAAAGCTATGTCCTCGTCACCCTCTGATGTTCCAAATAAAACAATCCAAGTTTGTCCCTGACCAGTCTGAAGAAGGGTCTCGACCCGAAACGTCGCCTATCTCCTTCGCTCCTTAGATGCTGCTGCACCCGCTGAGTTTCTCCAGCCTTTTGTGTACCCTAAGTTTGACCAACCTCTTTTTATTGCTAATATCCTCTAATCCAGGCAGAATGCAGGGAAAACTGTTTGGCATATCCTCCAAAGCCTTTGCTTCCTTAATGTAATGTGGTGATCAGGATTTTTTATAATACGTTTTTTATAATACGATATAACCATATAACCATATAACAATTACAGCACAGAGACAGGCCCTCTCGGCCCTTCCAGTCCGTGCCGACCATTTGTTTTCCCCTGTCCCATCTACCTGCACTCAGACCATACCCCTCCATTCCCTTCCCGTCCATATACCTATCCACTTTACTTTTTAAATGTTAAATCGATCCTGCCTCCACCACCTCTGCTGGAAGCTCATTCCACACAGCCACCACCCTCTCAGTAAAGAAGTTCCCCCTCACGTTACCCCTAAACCTCTGTCCCTTAATTCTCATGTCTTCCTTAATACGTCTAAACAAAGTCCTGTAAAAATGTAGAAATAAGAAAGTGTAGATGTTGGTTTACACAAAAGGACACAAAGTGCTGGGGTAACTTAATGAGTCAATCAGCATTTCTGGAGAACATGGATAGGCGATGTTTCGGGCCGAGACCCTACTTCAGATTGATTCTGTGGATAGGTGACATTTCAGGTTCAGGCCCCTCTTCACACTGATTCTAAGACATGGATTGGTGACGTTTCGGGTTGACGGCCTTCAGACTGATTGAGACGGGATCCTTCTTCAAAAAGTCCTACAGTTGCAACATGACTTTCTGACTCTTATACTCAGTTCCCAATCAACGAAGGGAAGAATACCATATGTATTCTTTACCATCCAATCCAATTGTGTTGCCACTTTAAGGAAGTCATGGAATGATACAGAGTGGAAACAGGTCCTTCGGCCCAACTTGCCCACATGTCCGATCTACACTAGTCTCACCTGCCTGCGTTTGGCCCATATCCCTCTAAACCTGTCCTATCGATGTACCTCTCCAATTGTTTCTTAAACATTGCGATAGTCCCTGCCTCAATTACCTCCCCTGGCAGTTTGTTCCACACACCCACCACCCTTTGTATAAAAAAGGTTACCCCTCAGATTCCTGTTAAATCTTTTCCCCTTCGCCTTAAACCTTTGTCCTCTGGTTTTCGACTCCTCTACTCTGGGCAAGAGTGTGTCTACTGGGTCTATTCCTCGCATGATTTTATACACCTCTACAAGATTGCCCCTTATTTTCCTGCGCTCGGAGCCTGTTCAACCACTCCTTATAGAACAGATCCTCGAGTCCTGGCAACATCCTTGTGAATCTTCTCTGTACCCTTTCCAACTTGACAGCATTTTTACGAGAAGATGGTGCTCAGAACTGAACACAATACTCTAAATGTGGCCTCACGTCTAGATGTAACGTCTTATATAACTGCAACATGACCTCCCAACTTCTACATTCAATACTCTTACTGAATAAGCTTTTTGACCACTCTATCTACCTGCAACTTCACCTTCAATAAACCATGCACCTGCACTCCTAGATCCCTCTGCTCTACAACACTCCCCAGAGCCCTACCATTCACTGTGTAGGTCCTACCCATGTTAGACTTTCCAAAATGCAACACCTCACATTTCTCTGTGTTAAATTCTATCAACCATTCCTCAGCCCAACCGATCAGGATCCTGCTGCAATTTTTGGCAAATATCTTCACGGTCTGCAATCTCACCCACTTTTGTATCATCTGCAAACTTGCTAATCTTGCCATGAATGTTCTCATCCAAATCATTGATGTAGATGACAAACAGTAATGGGCCAAGCAACGAACCCTGAGGCACACCACGAGTAACAGGCCTCCAGTCCGAGAAGCAACCTTCCACCATCACCTTCTGCTTCCTTCCATAAAGCCAAATCTCCATCCATTCAGCTATCTCTCCTTGGATCCCACGATCTAACCTTCCAGAACAGCCTACCATGCGGAACCTTATCGAATTCCTTGTTGAAATTCATATATACATCTAAAGCTCTGCCCTCAACCTTTTTGGTCAAATCTTCAATAAACACAGATTCGTGAGACACGACCTCCCAGATACAAAATCATGATGACTATTCTTAATTAGCCCATCTATCTAAATACATGTATATCCTATCCCTCAGAATACTCTCCAGTAATTTTCCAACTACAGATGCTAAGCTCACTGGCCTACAGTTCCCAGCCTTTTCCCTGCAGCCTTTCTTGGCACAACATTTGCCACCCTCCAGTCTTCCAGCACCTCTCCTGTATTTAAATCACAACTCGCAAATTTCAGCTCAGGCTCCCGCAATTACCGCTCTAATTTCTCAGTGTCCTCGGATATATCGAGTCAAGTTCAAGTTCGGATTTATTGTCACATGCACCAATTAAGGTACAGTGATATTTGAGTTACCACGCAGACATACTAAGTGAAAAGCAACAATACACACAGCCACATAAAATAAAGTTTAACATAAACTTCCACCACAGCGGAATCCACATTCCTTACTGTGATGGAAGGTAATAAAGTTCAATCATCTTCCTCCTTTATTCATCCATGGTCGGGGCTGATGAACCCTCCGCAGTCGCCGCTGCCGACGCCCTCACGTCAGGAAGATCGAAACTCCGACGTCGGGCCTCTTCTTACCGGAGACCAAAGGACAAAGGACAAGGGACATTTATTGTCACGTACATCAATCGGTGCAGTGAAATTTGAGTTTCCATTTGCAGCACACCAATAAAAGTAAAACACAACATTAAAGAAATTAACATTGAACTTAAAAACATCCACAGTGGTGGGGGAAGGCAACAATGTCCAGTCCTCTTCCTCTTGTTCACCCATGGTCGGGCCTATTGAGGCCTCCGCAGTCGCCGCTACAGCGGCCCGATGTTTCAGGCCCTCTCGCCGGATGATGGAGCTCCAGCGTCGGAAGAACACTCTCAGAGGCCTGGAGTGTCTGGAACGGCCGCTTCCACCTCGGAGACCGCGGCTCCCGAAGACCGCAGGCCGCGCTGGTCGGAGCTCCAACTCGGGCGATCTCGGCGAAATATCCCAGGCTCCGCTGTGTTCAGAGTCAGCGCCGCCCACGGGTGGAAGTTCCGCGATGTAGGAGTCGGCGGTCACAGCACTCCGGAGCTTACCACATGGCGACCCTCAATAAAGCATCGCCCGCTCCACGATGGTGATTCAGCGCCGCGAGGAAGCAGCGAAGATGCGGCTCGGAGGAAAGCCGCATCTGTGACCAGGTAGGGACTGAGAAAAATGTTTCCCCCTCCCCCCCCCACATAAAAAGACTAGAAGACCTCTAAAACCAAACACACTAACACACTAAAAATTAAAAAAGGTTGAAAGGACAAACAGCTGCAGGCAGGGCAGCCATACTGGACGGTGCCCCCACCACAGGCTTCACAGTGTTAAAGTCCACAGGCCCCCGCGGCTGGAGCTATTTTCACAGGCGATCCTCGGCAAAGGATCGCAGGTCCCACGATTGTAAGTCCGCGCCGCGCCCGCGGCTTGAAGCGCCAGGCCGGTCTCCAGGAAAGGCCTCACCACTCCATGTTGTTAGGCCGCAGAGAGGATGGAGATGCGATACGGTGAAAAATCCCATCTCCATCCAGGTGATTAAAAAAGGGTTCCCCCAATTCCCCCCCCTCCCCCCCAAACATAAAACAGACCAAGAAACACTAAATCATGCTTTTAAAACATACTTAAAATAATACAAACAGAGGGGACAGACAGACGGTTGGCAAGGCAGCCACTGCTGCCACAGCATCTGATCCAGCCGGGAGATTTGTCTACCTTCAAACACGTCAGGACTTTCTGCACCTCTTCAACTGTAACTTTGACTGCTCTCAAGACACTTCCATTGACTGCCCCAAGTTCCTCAGTCCTCCTGTCTTTCTCCATTAAAAACAGAGGAGAAATTCTCATTCAGGACCTTGCCCATCTCATCTGGCTCCACAGTTGACCTCTTTAATTGCTGATGGGTCCTACTTTCTCTGTAGTCTTTTTCCCCTTATGTACTTAAAATCTCTTGGGATTATCCTTAATGCTAGCATACAGAGCTATCTCCTGCCCAGGGGGAGCTAGCCGACTGGTTACAGATAAAGACAGCCTAGCATAGGAGGAATATCTTGGTTGGCGTGAGCAAATTGGACCAAAGGGTCTGTTTCCGTGCTGTATGATTCTAAAAAGATATTTAAAGTATCAATGAACACAGATCTTTATATAAACTAAAATATAGGACTTAACGAGTAAAGACCAAATTCAAGAATTTCTATACTTAACAAAGGGGTCATTAAGTTACAACGAGTTTTTGAAATAACAAATACTTGGATAAAGATGTCAGCAGCAAAGGAGCAGGGACACTACCCGGTGACGTTACGGGGATGAAAGAAAATAAAAAGGTTCATTAAATGTACAGAAATATCGAAGACTCATCCAGTCATCAACCATGCCACCACCAAGACCTCCACTGGCAGATGTGAAATTCGTGGCTGGGATACAATGTTTTGTAGCAATAAGTTAAGATAATAGTTTCTTAAGAAGAAGAGTCTGAAGAAGGGTTTCGGCCCGAAACATTGCCCATTTCCTTCGCTCCATAGATGCTGCTGCACCCGCTGAGTTTCTCCAGCATTTTTGTGTACCTTCGATTTTCCAGCATCTGCAGTTCCTTCTTAAACACAGTAGTTTCAATGTTCTGTTAGTTATGGAAAGCTCTGCTTAATTAATCTATAAAGGATTTCCTACAAGCTAGCCAATAAATTTGCAGACAATTTAGAAAAATTATGAGAAAGAGTTGGGTCCATCAATATACACGAGGAAACTGATCCTACATTTTCTGTTAATTTAGAGATGCAACGTGGAAACAGGCCCTTTGGCCCAACGAGTCTGCACCAACCAGAGATCCCTGCACACCAACACTATCAGACACATACTTGCGACTATTTACAATTTTACCAAAACCAATTAACCTACAGACCTATATGTCTTTGGAGTGTGGGAGGAAGCCAGATCTCCCAGAGAAAACCCAGGCAGGTCACGGGGAGAACGTACAAATTCCGTACAGACAGCACCCATCGTGGGGATTGAACCCGAGTCTCTGGCACTAAGGCAGCAACTCTACCGCTGTGCCACCATGCGGCTAAGACAGCATTTTAATGAGAAAGAGCAAGGGACTAAAAATGGTTCTTGCGGCAGCAGACTTTTAAAACACAGATGCTGGAATCGGGCAAAAAATAAAAGTGCTAGAGGAACAGAGGGAATCAGGCAGCATTTTCACAGTGCAGGTACACAATTCCTTGACAGTGGCGTCACAGCTAGATAGGGTAGTCAAGAAAGGCTTTCAGTACATTAGCATTCATTTGTCAGGGTTTTGAGTATAAATGTGGAGTGGCCAAATCTGGACTATTGTGCATAGTTTTGGTCACCCTGCTATAGAAAGGATGTTGTCAAGCTGGAAAGTGTGCAAAAAAGATATACGAAGATATTACCAGGACACGAGGGCCTGAGCTATTAGGGAGGCGAGGACATTATTCATTGAAGCACAGGAGGATGAGGGGGTGATCTTATAAAGGAGTATAAGATCATGAGGGGAATAGATAGGCCAAATCCAGTCTTCTAGCCAGAGTAGGGGAATCAAGAACCAGGGGACATCGTTTTAAGGTGAGAGGAGAAAGATTTATTAGGAATCTGAAAGGTTACTTCTTCACACAGAGGGTGGTGGGTATATAGAACGAGCTGCCAGAGGTGGTTGAGGCAGGCACTATACCATTTAAAAGGCAACTGGGCAGTTGCATGGACAGGAAAGATTTAGAGGGGTATGGGCTTAACGGTGGCAGGTGGGATGAGTGTAGACAGGACATCTTGGTTGGCATGGGCAGGTTGGGCTGAAGGGCCTGTTTATATGCTGTATGACTATCTTCGGAAGGTTGGATAGATGACATTTCGGGTTTGGATCCTTCAGACTTATGGAGTAGGAGGGAGAAAGCTGGAAAGGAGAGGGGGGTGAGGCAAGGGCTGGTAAGTGATAGATGGATACAGGTAGGGGGGGTGGGGAGTGATTGGCAGATTGATAAAATGACAAGACTTGAAAGAGTTTTAGAACTGAAAGGGTTAAGGGTGTACAGGCAGAGGAGTAGCATGCAAGAAATATGTGGAAACAAGATAAATGCTCAATGACCAAGTAAAACGGCAGAGAAAAACAAGTATGTTCCAGGCACGAGAAGAACCGTTACTTTAAACGTGCTGAAGATAAAATAGGCATGGAATGTAACCTCCCTACGGGTATGTACAGTGCATTCAGAAAGTATTCAGACCCCTTCACTTTTTCCACATTTTGTTACGTTACAGCCTCATTCTAAAATAGATTAAATTCTTTTTTTTTATCATCAATCACTGGTCGGCACGGACGCGGTGGGCTGAAGGTCCTATTTCCGCGCTGCATCTATTGGCCAGTGAGCCTCACATCAGTCATAAGAGAGCTACTAGAGAGAAATCTTCGAGATTGCAGTTACTCCCATTTTGGAGGAGAATGGGCTAATTGGGGATAGCCGACACGACTTTGTGAGCAGCAGGTCACGTCCTACTAACTTGAACCTGGAACTTGCTAACCTGGAAGTTTGGGGAATAGAGGGATTTGGCTCATGTGCAAGCAGACGTGATTAGATCAGCTAGGCATCATGCTCGGCACAGTGGACCGTGGAATGGCAAATGGAATTTAATTCAAATAGCGTGAGGTGTTACCTTTTAGGAAATCAAACAGGGTAAGACTTTCACAGTGAAAGGTAGAGTCCTGGAGACTGTTGTAGAACATAGGGACCGAGGTGCACAAGGACATCATTTGCTAAAACTAGGGTTGTAGGCGGACAGGGTACACAAAAGGCTGGAGAAACTCAGCGGGTGCAGCAGCATCTAAGGAGCGAAGGAGATAGGCGACGTTTCGTGTCGAGACCCTTCTTCAGGCGGACAGGCTGGTGAAGGTGGTTTTTGGCATGCTTGCCTTCATCAATAAAGGCATCGAGTCTCTATTGCAGGTGATACGCTCCTGACCGACATCCACTACAAACCTACTGACTCCCACAGCTACCTGGACTACTCTTCCTCCCACCCTGCTTCCTGTAAGGACTCCATCCCCTATTCCCAATTCCTCCGTCTACGCCGCATCTGCTCCCAGGATGAGGTGTTCCACACCAGGTCATCACAAATGGCCTCATTCTTCAGAGAACGGGGATTCCCCTCCCCCACTATTGATGAGGCTCGCACCAGGGTCTCCTCCATTACCCCGCAACACTGCCCTCGCTCCCCATTCCCCCACTCGCAAACAGGGCAGAGTCCCCTGGTCCTCACCTTTCACCCCACCAGCCGGCAAATACAAAAATATAGTCCTCCGCAGTTTTCGCCACCTCAACGTGACCCCTCCACCGCCACATCTTCCCATCTCCCCCCCCTGTCTGCCTTCCGCAAAGACCGCTCCCCTCCGCAACTCCCTTGTCAATTCTTCCCTCCCCTCCCACTCTACCCCTTCCCCGGGCACTTTCCCTTGCAAACCGCAAGAGATGCAACACTTGTCCCTTCACCTCCCCCCTCCACTCCTTTCAGGGACCCAAGCAGTCCTTCAGGTCCGACAGAGTTCACCTGACTGCTCCGCTGCTCCAGATGCCAGATGATCTATATCGGTGAGACCAAGCGGAGGCTTGGCGATCGCTTCGCCGAACACCCGCTCGGTCCGCAATTCCCCGGTGGCTCAGCACTTCAACTCCCCCTCCCATTCCACATCCGACCTCTCGGTTCTGGGCCTCCTCCACGGCCAGAGTGAGCAAACACTGCAGGCTGGAGGAACAGCACATATTCCGCTTGGGTAGTCTGCATCCTTTGGGCTTGAATATTGAATTTTCTCAATTCTGTTAACCCTTGCTGACCTCTCCTCAGCCCTCGGGCCCTGGCATTCCCTCTATCTCTATCTCGCTCCCCCACCCCAGTCGCACACCTTCTTATTTTCACACCACAAACAGCTTTCAATGGCTTGTTCCCTTTATCACCGATACTTTTTTGCATATCTTTCACTCATTGTTCCTTATCTCTCCACATCACCGTCTATATCTCTCGTTTCCCTGATCCCTGACCAGTCTGAAGAAGGGTCTCGACCCGAAACGTCGCCTATCTCCTTCGCTCCTTAGATGCTGCTGCACCCGCTGAGTTTCTCCAGCTTTTTGTGTACCATCGAGTCTGAAGGTGGGTTTCGGCCCGTAACGTTGCCTATTTTCTTCGCTCCATAGATGCAGCTGCACCCGCTGAGTTTCTCCAGCACTTTTGTCTACCTTCGCGTTGAGTATAGAATTGGGTCACAAAGAACTGCAGATGCTGGAATCTTGAGCAAAGAAAGGGATTGGAGGAACGCAGCGGATCAGGCAGCAACTGTGAAGGGAATGGACAGACGATACTTTGGGGGCGAGACCCTTCTTGAAACTTAAAGCTGGGACATTATGATGCACCTGTACAAAAAGTTGGTGAGGCCACACTTTGATATTCATAGGTAGACAAAAATGCTGGAGAAACTCAGCGGGTGATGCACTTTGCTATTCATGTTTTGTTTCATTCAATCAGCTGCAGAGAAGATGTCACTAAGCTGGGAAGAATTCAGGAAACGTTTACAAGGATGTTGCCAGATGTGAAGGAACTGATAGTGGGCAGGTTGGACTTTACTCATTGGAGCATGTGAGGGCGACTGACTGCATGACTTGACCTTTCCCAAACCGATGCCCGGCCTGCCTTTCCGTTCTATATGTTCACCAATGGTCTGAGTTAGACTCCGTGTCCTTTGTGCAGAGCGGGCGGGGCGGGCGGGCCGTTCCCCGGCAACCGCCTCCAGGGCCATGCAGAGGCCGCAGGCGGACCGACGCGACCCCCACCCCCGCCCTCACCCCCGCGGGATTTAACCGTCACCTGGATCCTCGCTGCCATCCGCAACCGGTGCCGCCCCGACCGAGCTCCTGCTGTGGGGACGGGGTAACCGCAGCTGCCGCCCCGCCGCCGCCTGCACTCGGCGCCACACGGAGGCCGCCATCTCGGCCGGTCCGAGCGGCCGACCCACCGCGCACGCGCGTGACTTGGCGGCTCTGCCCGGCCCGGGGCTCCGGGTCACCCGCACATGCGCGGTACACACGCCCCGCACCCCAGTCGCCGCACATGCGCGATACGCACGCCCGGCGTCCCAGTCGCCGCACATGCGCGGTGCACACGCCCCGCACCCCAGTCGCCGCACATGCGCGATACACGCGCCCGGCACCCCAGTCGCCGCACATGCGCAGTCCACACGCCCGGCACCCCAGTCGCCGCACATGCGCGGTGCCCAGTCCTATCTTTGCTACAAAGATCCTTGCCCCTCATCTTTGCTTGGACCAAAGATCTTGCTCTAGTATCTTTGCTCTGGACCAAAGATCCTTGCTCCAGGATCTTTGCTCTGGACCAAAGATCTTGCTCTAGTATCTTTGCTCTGGACCAAAGATCCTTGCTCCAGGATCTTTGCTCTGGACCAAAGATCTTGCTCAGTATCTTTGCTCTGGACCAAAGATCCTTGCTCCATCTTTGCTCTGGACCATCTTTGCTCTGGACCAAAGATCCTTGCTCCAGGATCTTTGCTCTGGACCGCTCTAGTATCTTTGCTCTGGACCAAAGATCCTTGCTCCAGGATCTTTGCTCTGGACCAAAGATCTTGCTCTAGTATCTTTGCTCTGGACCAAAGACAGGATCTTTGCTCTGGACCAAAGATCTTGCTCTAGTATCTTTGCTCTGGACCAAAGATCCTTGCTCCAGGATCTTTGCTCTGGACCAAAGATCTTGCTCTAGTACCTTTGCTCTGGACCAAAGATCCTTGCTCTAGGATCTTTGCTCTAGGATCTTTGCTCAGCAGCGCCTCAATCATCAGGAACAAAGATCAAGCATCTTTGATCCTGAGTTTCTTCCCAGCTGTTATCAGGCAACTGAATCATCCTACCACAACCAGAGAGCAGGGCTCATCTAGCTCATTGGGGGTACACAAAAGGCTGGAGAAACTCAGCGGGTGCAGCAGCATCTAAGGAGCAAAGGAGATAGGCGACGTTTTGGGTCGACACCCTTCTTCAGTCTGGTGACCCTTCTTCATTGGTGACCCTTGGACCATCTTTGATCGGACTTTGCTGGCTTTACCTTGCACTAAACTTTATTCCCTTATCATGTATCTATACACCAAATGGCCCGATTGTAATCACGTTTTGTTTAGTTTATTTTAGAGATACAGCGTGGAAACAGGCCGTTTGGCCCACCAAGTCTGCACCGACCAGCGATCCCCGCATATTAACACTACCCTGCACACGCTAGGGACAATTTTACCGAGCCCTACAAACCTGTACGTCTTTGGAGTGTGGGAGGAAACCGAAGATCTCGGAGAAAACCCACGCAGGTCACGGGAGTACGTACAAACTCCGTACAGACAGCACCCGTAGTCAGGATCGAACCCGGGTCTCCGGCGCTGTAACGGCTCTACCACTGCGCCACCATGCCGAACTTGTCTTTCTGCTGACTGGTTAGCATGCAACAAAAGCTTTTCACTCCGTACACGTGACAATAAACTGATCTGAACTGAAACACCGGCCACGTGCGGCAATCCAGTCACTGGACACTGGCCATGCTCAGCAGTCTAGAACATTGAAGATAGACGCAAAAAGCTGGAGTAACTCAGCGGGACAGGCAGCATCTCTGGAGAGAAGGAATGGGTGACATTCTGGGTCGAGACCCTCTTCAGACTTAGTCAGATGAGAGAGAGCCTAATATGGAAGGGTAAGGTATGAAAAGGACAGATCAAAGCTGACCACGAGGAATACAAACAGGAAAATTAATCAGGGGGACAGTGAAACTAGTCAGAGAACGAGGGTGAGGGAAGGATGGGGAGAAAGGGAAAGCAAGGGTTACTCGAAGTTAGTGAAATCAAAATTCATACCGCTGGGGTGTAAGCTGCCTAAGCAAAATATGAGATGCTGTTCCTCCATTTTGCGCTGGGCCTCACTCTGACAGTGGAGGAGGCCCAGGACAGAAAGGTGAGTGGGGGAATGGGAGGGGGAGTTAAAGTGTTTGGCAACCGGGAGATCAGCATTGATGTGCAGAGGGATGTCCCAAGATAGGGTGGTGTAAGAGGCAACTGGAATGCTTGCCTTCATTGTGAGGGGCATTCAGTACAACAGTCAGTAAGTCGTAATGCAGCTCTATACAACTTTGTTTGGGCCACATTTGGAATATTGCGTGCAGTTCCAGTCGCACGTTTACAGGAAAGATGTGGAAGGTTTGGAGAGGGTGCAGAGGAGGTTTACCAGACTTTATATAAAATTATATAATTTTATAGGCATAGATAGGGTAGACAGGTAGATGGTGCAAAGGTAGAGAGGGTCCCTGGTTGAAAATGACCAAAAGCCCTGTCCCACCGTACGAGTTCATTCAAAGAGTTCTCCCGAGTTTGCCCTGATTCGAACTCTGAGATTTACGGTAATGGCCGCTCGTCGGTACTCGGGGCTCTCATGGACATTTTTCAACATCTTGAAAAATCTTCCCGAGTTTACTGCGTTTACCGAGTACATAGTTAGCGTTATGAGCTACTAAGAGATGTCCCCAAGCTCCGACGTACCCGCTACGTTCATTCTACGTGCTTACCACGAGTTTGATGATCAAGGCCGGTGGAACGTCACCCATTCCTTCGCTCTGGAGATGCTGCCTGTCCCCGCTGAGTTACTCCAGCATTCTGTGTCTATCTTCGTTGTAAATCAGCATCTGCAGTTCCTTCCTACAGATTTTAATCGTTGGATCTGGATCGGAAGCAAGTTGCCTGGTGAATTTGGAGGATTTTACAGAGACAGTATGTTTGGTTTCTTTACGGTGTCTTGTGGTGTCTGCTTTAGTCCATATCTCAGGAGCCAAGTATGAGAGTTTGATCTTCAAATTCCCTTTCCAACTATTGACAAGTGGCCCTGCAGGACCACGAAACGAAGTGGTGAATGTAACTATTGATGTCTGACTTTGCTGAAAGGTAGACCCTGAGGTATAAGAAGTGGCGAGTATTTTTGAAGGTCTCATCTTCGCCCCATAATTATCAGGGTTCAAGGCTGTATTTTGGGGACAGGTCGATAAAAGATCTTTGCTTTAGTAGACAATGGACAATAGGTGCAGGAGTAGGCCATTCGACCCTTCGAGCCAGCACCGCCATTCAATGTGATCATGGCTGATCATCCCCAATCAGTGCCCCGTTCCTGCCTTCTCCCCATATCCCCTGACTCCGCTATTTTTAAGAGCCCTATCTAACTCTCTCTTGAAAGCATCCAGAGAACCGGCCTCCACCGCCCTCTGAGGCAGAGAATTCCACAGACTCACAACTCTCTGTGTGAAAAGGTGTTTCCTCGTCTCCGTTCTAAATGGCTTACTCCTTATTCTTAAACTGTGGACCCTGGTTCTGGAAGTAATTTAGTAGTAATTTAAAATTCAATATCTCATTTCGTGCAAGAGTAGAATCAATAATGATTTGAAGCTCCACCAGGGGAGCCAGGGAGATGGCTGTCCTACTGGCAGTCTGTTCATATTTTCTTTCCTTTTGTTATTTTTTAGTGCGTTAAAAGTTTGCTTGAATGTTCTTCGGTTTGTTTTATGAGGGGGGAGGGGGGAGGGTGGAGGGGATTGGGGGACACTTTTTTTCAGGCCACAGTCTTAGAATAAAGGGGAGGTCATTTAAAACTTTTTTACCCTGAGAGTTGTGAATTTATGGAATTCCCTGCCACAGAGGGCAGTGGAGGCCAAGTCACTGGATGGATTTAAGAGAGAGTTAGATAGAGCTCTAAGGGCTAGTGGAGTCAAGGGATATGGGGAGAAGGCAGGCACAGGTTATTGTTTGGGGACGATCAGCCATGATCACAATGAATGGCGGTGCTGGCTCGAAGGGCCGAATGGCCTCCTCCTGCACCTATTTTCTTTGTTTCTTACCTTCCTGGAGATGTGATCAATTTTCGGATCACATTCTCCGGGCTCTGCGGCCTACCATCGCTGGAGCTGGAAGCCTCCTCGGACTGTCGTGAGCCCCACCACGGGGCGTGGACTTAACATCGAAGCTGATCCTTTGCCTGGGATCGCTCCCGCCGTGGAACCAACACCAAGGGCTCGCAGTCTCAGGAGAGCTCCAACGATGCAGAAGATTCAACCAGCCCCGACGCGAGGTTCGATCGCCCGGCGCGGGAAAGCTGACAACCCCCCAATACAGGAGCTGATCGCCTCGACACGGAGGGCCCGAACGCCACCGGTTACGGGAGTCAAGATCGTCCCGTCAACGGGGGCTCGAGGCCCCCGACCGAGGAAGAACAAAAGGAAGGACTTGAACTTTATTTCGCCTTCCATCACAGTGAGAAATGTGTAGGTGTCACTGTGGTGGATGTTCATGTTAAAATGTGTTTTTGAGTGATCTGTTACTTTTAATTGTATGACTGACCTGGCCAGTGAAATTCCTCGTATGTTGCAAAACTGGTGATTCTGATTCTGAAGCTGAGAATTATCTTGGCCTAACACCTCTATGACTGAAGTTGGGATAAGTTTATTTCTGGAGTTGAGGCAACCGAGATTGAACGGTTTGCATCAGGGATATTGTCTGGTTATATAATCTTGTCAAGCAGTCATAGGTAATGGTTTTTGATTTCTTATCAGTCACGTGACTGAACAATGGATGCATTCAAGGTTGTGAGTTACTTTAAGATGATTTGGTACTGTCTCCTTGCACCCTGTTTTGACTAATTCAATCAACCGAGGCACAAACAATTTCAAGTAGAACAAGTTGAACTTTAGGCAGTGCATAGGCAACTGTACACAATGCCTTCACTCACCAAGGAGACATAGATGGCTTTGAGAGAGCTGCCGTAGCAAAATGGATTGTGACATGTGCAATTCTTTCCTGCACACCCAGAGTTTAAAATAGGTAGATGATCCATCTTTCTGAAATCTCCACAACAATGTCCTTTAGCCCAACTCACCAAGCACCATCCTGAAACCAGTCTCGACCCGAAATTCACCCATTTTTCTCTCCAAGAGAACACCTATATACTAAAGTAGATTGCTGGTTTCATGAAAAAAGCCCCCCCCCCACTGGCCAAGAGGATTTTTCCCAATATGTTTTAAAAATGGAATTGGTGGAGAGGTGATATAAAAACCAGAAGTGCATCTGCATAGAGGAAAGCGAGAGGGTCATTGTAAATAACACTGACAGTGTAGTGCCCTAAGTTTGAAACATGAAAGCTGCCCTGCTGTTGTGGCTGCTTTGAAATGCTGCACTGCCGAGTTAAGTAATTGAAATTGCACTTGGTTCTGATGGAAACACAACTGTTTGTACAAAAACGCTTCCACTTACAGCTTGACTCTCTTGGTTAGGCTCATTTGCAGAGATTCTTCCCATCAATATGTGTTATTGTGAAATCTGGTCAACACGCAATGAAGGCCACTTTACACCCTGCTTGAATGGTATGAAACGGATTTGGTTGTCGCACCCTGCTTGAAGTGGTATGAAACAGGGTGCAAAAAAAGCCTTGTGCGCCTGCACTTGAGTTTGTTGCTGGAATGGTAGAGGAATATTGGTGGCTCCATGCTTGAGAGGTATGGACAACTGGGCATTTTGGCCTTCTGGAACGTGGAGGCCTAGAATTGATCTGATGCACCCTGCGAAGTATGCAAACTCATGAGGCGGCCTTGCACTGCTTGAAATGAATTAAATAGCGGAGTGCAGGGTGGAAAAGTCAAGAGTTTCACCCTGCTTTGTCACGCACCAAAACCCAAACTGCACTTGAACTTCACCCTGCTTAGGGCACTTGAAATGGGTAGGTGGTAAAAGCAGAAATGCAGCAACATGCTAAGAGACATTTAGGTAACACTTGAACAGGTAGGGAAATACTTGAAGGATATAGGCCTTGCACCCTGCTTGAAATGGAATTTCAATGGAGCGTGAGGTTCATTTGGCATCATGAAGTGCAGTGAGATAGTTGGCCTAAGGGCCTATTCCTGTGCTATCTTGATCTGCTTTCTAAGCATAACAGGAGGAAAGAAGATCATCGGCTCAAATTAGATTTCTTCAACTCCTGTGCATGAAAGGTTGGAGTAAGGACCAGTTACATTGGGATGTTGTGGTGTAACCAGATGGAAAGGCTGGTTGCCCACATAACCTGATCCAACATTAAGTATTTAGTTTGATGATATTACATGCTCCAGTATAATCATTGTACTATCTTTGATCGGACTTCACTAGCTTTATCTCGCACCAAACGTTATTCCCTTATCGTGCATCTGTACACTGTGAATGGCTCGATTGTGGTCATGTCTTGTCTTTCCACTGACTGGTTAGCACGCAACAAAAGCTTTTCACTGTACCTCGCTACACGTGACAGTAAACTAAATCTGAACAATTTAAGAACCCTCTTTTGGATTCTGCTTTCTGAATGCACCCAGTTTCTGATGAGCATGAATCGACGACAAAAGGTGCTTCGGTTTCATTTGTAGATTCAACAGAATGGCTAAGATCAGGAGAGGAATAGATAGAATAAAAGCGGAACGGAGAACTAGTGGACATAGGGTTTAGATAAGGGAGGGAGGACGTAATAGGAACCCGAGGGGAAACCTTTTTTACACAGATACTGTCACAGCATTTAAAACATATTTGGACAGATACATAGATATGGCAGGTTTGGAGGGATATGGGCCAAACACAGGCAGGTTGGACTATACATGAGGCATGTTGGTCGCCGTGGGCAAGTTTCCACTCTGTATGACTCTAACAGAATAGCTAATGTCAGAAATTCTATTCCTATGTAGTTAAGTTTAGTTTTTTTTTAGTTTAGAGTCTGAGGCTGCAACGACCAGTGATCCTTGCGCATTAACGCCATCCTAAACACTCTAGGGGCAATTTACACAAACACCACGCCAATTAACCTACATACCTGAACGTCTTTGGAGTGTGGGAGGAAACTGAAGATCTCGGTGAAAACCCACGCGGTCACGGGGAGAACGTACAAACTGCGTATAGACAGCGCCCGTAGTCGGGATCGAACCCGGGTCTCCGGCGCTGTAAGTGCTGTAAGGCAGCCTACTCAACCACTGCGCCACTGGACCAAGTAACTGCACATGAATCTGCATTTAGTCTTGATATTTCCGGCTAGGAGTAAAATGTACCATAGCTTAGATTTTCCACTCCTGAGATTTCATTTTGACCGTGTACTCGAACGTGAAACATATACGATAGTGAAGCCACAGCCTTTCCTATGTCACTTCTGTTTTATTTTTCCATTGACCAAGCAAAAAGCTGCGTGCTTGCATCTATATAATACCACGTATTACAGAAGATCCCAAGTTGGAGTTTCTCTTGTTATTTCTTGTGACAGACAGAGCACCATAAAAGGTCATCGAGTCTACTTGAAAAACGTCACGACAGTACCACGCTGCCTTGCATCCTGACAGAGGGAGGGGGAGGATATACCAATGGCTAAACAGTTTGTCTTTACAATATAGAGCGACACATAGAGAATGTTAATTTGAGGAGCGAGTAAGTGTTGAGGTTTTGTTTAGTTTAGAGATACAGCGCGGAAACAGGCCCTTCGGCCCACCGAGTCCTTGCCGACCAGCGATCCCCGCACACTAAAGGGCCTGTCCCACTGTGCGAGGTAATTCAAGAGCTCTCCCGAGTTTAAAAAAAAAATCAAACTTGTGGTAAGCACGAGAGCCCCGAGTACCTACGAGCAACTATTACCATAATTCTCCGAGTTCGAATCAGGGGAAACTCGTGAGAACTCTTGAATTAGCTCGTACAGTGGGACAGCCCCATAACACTATCAAATACTAACACGAGGGAAGATTTACCAAAGCCAATTAACCTATAAATTTGTATGTCTGGAGTGTGGGAGGAAACCGGAGATCCCAGAGACAACCAATGCATGTCACGTGGAGAACGTACAAACTCCGTACTTATACCGCCCATAGTCGGGATCGAACCCGGACCTCAAGCGCTGATGGACCGAATAGAAGAGTCAGCAAGAATCACATAAACAGACAAGGAAAAAAATGAATGGTAAAATTATGTCTATTTAAATGTTTATAGAACTGCAGATACTGGAAAAATCGAAGGTAGACAAGGTTCAGGGTCTGGGACATCAAGGTAGATGGGAAGTTGAGGCAGGGACTATCCCAACGTTTAAGAGACAGGTATGTGGATAGGACAGGTTTGGAGGGATATGGGGAGGGGGGTTGTGGGGGAGGGGGGGGTTTGTGGGGAGGGGGGGTTAGTGGGGGGGGTGTATGTGGGGGAGGGGGGTTTGGGGGAGAGGGGGTGTATGTGTGGGAGGGGTGTGTGTGTGTGGGGGGGGGGGGGGTGTATGTGGGGGAGGGGGGTTTGGGGGAGAGGGGGTGTGTGTGTGTGGGAGGGGGGGTGTGTGTGTGTGGGGGGGGGAGGGGGGTGTGTGTGGAGGTGGAGAGGGTGTGTGTGTGTGAGGGGGTGGGGTATGGTGGGGGGAGGGGAGGGTGGGAGGAGGATATGTGGGCTCAGCGGCTTTGGCTCCGAACTCACTCACGGGCTCCAGGACCCGGTGCCTGTCGCACTCAGTGGCTCCCAGCAGCAGTGCACTAATCGGCACCCGACCCGCGAACACAGCACATGAAAGTAGCACCCGACCCGCGAACACAGTAGCCCCTGCCCGCGAACACAGCAGTCCCGCCCGCGAACACAGTAGCCACCGCCCGCACTCCGCTCCTTCAGCTTTATTCTCGCCGCCGGTGATTGACAGCGGGTGCCGGAAGGGGATTCGCCATCCATAACAGACCAATAACTTTTGTACTATTTCACCGATCTGAATAAAACTTGATGCACCTGCAACACAGGAGAATGGCGAGTAAGGTGGCGAAAAATCGTAGCGCTATGGGGGATCGTTTTTACGCAAATTTAAAAACAACGCAGACCAGAAGAGAAGATGAGAGTTTTATAAGTATATAGATTTTGTGTGTTCCATTGCTTTTTATTTGTATGACTTTATGGCAAATGAAATTCCTTGTATGTTCCAAAACATACCTGGCTAATAAAGTATTATTTTGATTGTGATTGGAAAGTAATCCATTTCTTAGTACTTGACAATATCTCTGTCACAGGAAGAATCCCTGAAATGCATGGAATTCCAGCAATGTAAGGAGGTTACAAGTTGTTCCTCATTCATTCAGGCCTGGGTTGGAGGTTTCATCTTCTTAAATTCCACACTCATTCCCAGAAAAGTTAGGGATGGGATTTTTTCAAGAGAAACATGCGATATACTGTACACATGCGTTTAGATAGACATGGGATTATCAGGGGTAGTCAGGAAGGTTTTGTATGTGGGAGATCATGTCTTACGAATCTGATTGAGGTTTTTAAGCTCCTGTCCCACTGTACGAGGTAATTCAAGAGTTCTCCCGAGTTTTCCCCTGATTCGAACTCGGAGAATGTCTGTAGCGGGTCCGTAGGAGTTCGTGGATGTCTCGTAGCGGCTCGTAATGCTAACGGTAGGTACTCGGGACATCCGGTAAACTCGTGACGTTTTTACATCCCTGAAAAAAATGTACACAAGTAAAAAAATACTCGTGATGAAAAAAATTGTTACTTTGTACACATACGAGCCGCTACAAGACATCCACGAACTCCTACGGACATTCTCCAAGTCCGAATCAGGGGAAAACTCGGGAGAACTCTTGAATTACCTCGTACAGTGGGACAGGGACTTTAGAAGAACAAAACTTCAAAATAGGGGTGTGTTTAAACTAGACTGCTGGGGGGGTGGGGGGATCCCATGCACGACCAAAGCAGGTGAGAGGTTTGAAGACGGTATGGAGGGTGATGAGAGAAAATTCAGTGGACAGAATAGGCAAGAGGAAGGCGGAGAGCGAGGAAGGACAGTTAGTTTGTTTGCAGTTATTTTAGTGTGTGAGGCCCGATGGATAAGGCAGATGAACTCAGGGCATGGATAGGTTTGGGCGAATGGGACATTGTAGCCTGGTTAAGAGAGGGGCAGGACTGGCAGCTCACTGTTCCAGGGTGCAGATGCTTCAGGAGAGACAAGGGTGAGGGTAAAAGAGGATGGAGTTTTGCGCTATTGTTTAGTTTAGTATAGAGATACAGCCCGGAAACAGGCCCTTCGGCCCATCGAGTCCGCGCCGACCAGCGATCCCCGCATGTTAACACTACCCTACACTAGGGACAATTTTTACATTTATATCAAGCCAATTAACCTAGAAACCTGTACGGCCCTACAGTGTGGGAGGAAACCAAAGATATCGGAGAAAAACCTCTTCTGCAGTTGTATAGGGCTCTGGTGAGACCACATCTGGAGTATTGTGTACAGGTTTGGTCTCCGAATTTGAGGAAAGTCATCCTTGAGATTGAGGCAGTGCAGCGTGGGTTCACGAGATTGATCCCTGGGATGGTGGGACTGTCGTATGAGGAAAGATTGAAAATACTAGGCTTATATTCACTAGAGTTTAGAATGATGAGGGGGGATCTTATAGAAACATATACAATTATAAAAGGACTGGACAAGCTAGATGCAGGAAAAATGTTCCCGATGTTGGGCGAGTCCAGAACCAGGGGCCACAGTCTTAGAATAAAGGGGAAGCCATTTAAGACTGAGTTGAGAAAAAACTTTTTCACCCAGAGAGTTGTGAATTTGTGAAATTCCCTGCCACAGAGGGCAGTGGAGGCCAAGTCACTGGATGGATTTAAGGGAGAGTTAGATGGAGTTTTAGTGGCTGTTGGAATCAAGGGATATGGGGAGAAGGCAGGCACGGGTTATTGATTGGGGACGATCAGCCATGATCACAATGAATGGCGGTGCTGGCTCGAAGGGCCGAATGGCCTCCTCCTGCACCTATTTTCTGTGTTTCTATGTTTCTAAAACCCTCGCGGGTCACGGGGAGATCGTACAAACACCGTACAGACAGCACCCGTAGCCAGGATCGAACCCGGGTCTCCGGTGCTGTGAGGCAGTAGATCTACTGCTGCACCACCATGGTTAAGGAGGATGTCTCGCCAGTTGTCAGAAATGACATTCCTGATGGTTCATCCGTTGAGGCTATATGGGTGGAGCTGAGAGGCTAGAAATGGATGATCACCTTGTTGGGGGGGGGTACTACAGACCCCCAAATAATTAATGGGAATTAGAAGAGCAAATATAACAGTCAGAGCAACGAGCATAGAAGTTGGGAGGTCATGTTGCAGATGTTTAATCCATTGGTGAGGCCGCATTTAGAGTATTGTGTTCAGTTTTGGTCACCATGTTATAGGAAAGATGTTGTCAACTTGGAAGGAGTACAGAGAAGAATTACGAGGATGTTGTCAGCACTCGAGGGCCTGAGCTATAGGGAGAGGATAGCAGTCTTGGACTTTATTCTGGAGTATGGTGTACAATTTTGGTCGCCTAGTTATAGGAAGGATGTCAACAAAATACAGAGAGTACAGAGGAGATTTACTAGAATGTTGCCAGGGTTCCAGCAACTATGTTACAGAGAAAGGTTGAACAAGTTAGGTCTTTATTCTTTGGAGCGCAGAAGGTTAAGGGGGGACTTGATTGAGGTCTTTAAAATGATGAAAGGGATAGACAGAGTTGACGTGGATACGTTTTTCCCATTGAGGGAAGGGAAGATTAGGCATGACATGAGAATTAAGGGACAGAGGTTTCCGTGAGGGGGAACTTCTTTACTCAGAGGGTGGTGGCTGTGTGGAATCCAGCTTCCAGCAGAGTGGTGGAGGGATTTTAAACATTTAAAAGAAAAGTGGATAGGTATATGGACGGGTATGGTCTGAGTGCAGGTAGATGGGACTAGGGGAAAACAAATGGTCGGCACGGACTAGAAGGGCCGAGAGGGCCTGTTTCCGTGCTGTAATTGTTATATGGTTATATGTTATATGGTTATTCCTTGTAGTACAGGAGGCTGCGAGATGATCGTACAGAGGTGTATAACATCATGAGGAGACGTGACAGGCAAATGAACAGTCTGCCATCCCCAGGATAGGGAAATCAAAAAACTGCAGATAAAATCGAAGGTAGACACAAAATTCTGGAGAAACTCAGCGGGTGAGGCACCTTAAACCTAATGTAGACACAAAATGCTGGAGAAACTCAGGGGGGGGTGAGGCAGCGTCTATGGAGAGGAGGAATGGGTGACGTTTTGGGTTGAGACCCTTCTTCAGACTGATGTCGGGGGGGGGCGGGAAAAAGATAGAAAGTTTTCCGGAGACAGTAGACTTGTAGGAGAACTGGGAAGGGGGAGGGCGAAGGAGGGAGAAAGCAAGGGCGATCTGAAATTAAGAGAAGTCAATTTTCACACCGCTGGGGTGTAACCTACTTCTCCAATTTCAGATAGCCCTTAACCACCCCTCCTCCACCCCCCACCCCCGACATCAGTCTGAAGAATGATCTCAACCTGAAACGTCACCCATTCCTTCTCTCCATAGATGCTGCCTCACCCATTGAGTTTCTCCAGCATTTTGTGTCTACATTAGGTTTAAGGTGAGATGGGCAAGACTATAATAGTCACCAGCAGGGGGCACCTCTTCACCCAGAAGTGCTACCTGAGAAAGTAACTGAGGCAGGTGCTGAAACAATATTAAAGACGCTTGGACAAGTACTTGGACTGGAAAGGATTAACACAGGCAAATAGTACAAGCTGAGGTGGGACATTTTGTTTGGCACGGATGAACTGGGTTTCAGCCGCAGCAGCGCTGACTTTATCAACGCAGAGCCTGGGATCTCTCGCCGAGGTCAACAGTGTTGGAGCTCCGACCAGCGCGACCTGTGGATTTCGGGAGCCGCAGTCTCCGGGAGGAGGCGGCCGTTTCGGAACTCCAAGCCGCTGAGGGTATTCTTCCGTTCCGACGCCGGAGTTCCATCATTCCGGCAAGAGGGCCTGAAACATCGGACCGCCATAGCGGCGACTGTGGAGGCCTCGATAGGCCCCGACCACGGGTGAACATGGAGGAAGTGGACTGAACTTTGCTGCCTTCCCTCACAATGGGAAACGTTGATCCCGCTGTGGGGGGATTTATTTAACGTTTAAAGTTAAATTCTATAATGTTGTGTTTATTTTATATGTGTGCTGCAATGGCACCTCAAATTTCACTGCACCAGTTGGTGTGTGTGACAATAAACGTCCTTTGTCCTTTGTCCTTTGGGTTGAAGTGCCTGTTTCCCTGCTGCAGGCCGATATGACTCCATATGTGGACACATACACACACATACATAGTGCACATAGACGTATGGCAACGGCTCTGACCAAGCTGCAGGGGATTATAGAAAGTCACGAGTGCAGCCCCAGTCCATCACGCAAGTCATCCCTCCCCTCCTCAAACCGCATTGACTCCATTCACATTTAATGCTGCCTCAGCAAATTAGCTGACATTATCAAGCACTGCTTGCACTTAGAATACAGGGCAGTTCCAGCACAGGAACAGGCCCATGGGCCCGCAACGTCCGTGCCAAACACGCACACCGCACACCGCACACCTCCTCTGCCTGCATGCGATCCTTATCCCTCCATTCTCTGAATATCCATGTGCCTCTCGACAAGCCTCTTAAGTGCCCCTATTGTTTTCTGCCCCCACCGCCACTCCTGGCAGTGCATACCGGGCACCCAGCACTCTCTGCGCACCGCACATTTCCTTACAACGGCAGCTGAACACTCATTTCTCTGTCTGTCCATCTTTCTCATCAAACATGTGTACACTATACATCAGGGCTCCCCTCACCCGCTAGAGATTTGTAGAGAAAAATTTCTATGTAGGGCAGCACGGTGGAAAAAAAAACGTGGGTTTTCTCCGAGATCTTCCGTTTCCTCCCACACTCCTAAGACGTACAGGTTTGTAGGCTAATTGGATTGGTATAAATGAAAATTGTCCCTAGTGTGTGTGTAGGATAGTGTTCGTGTGGGGGGATCGTTGGTCGGTGCGGACTCAGTGGGCCGATGGGCCTGTTTCCACGTTGTATCTCTAAACTAAATTAAAATTAAACTAGAGTCCAACCCCTTATTGAAAAACCCTCTAATCAAGTCAGTTATGCAGATGAACTCAAACCATCACGTTTTTAAAAGTGGCCAAAAACAACTCAAGAAATAGTTAAGGGGTTAATTGCAATAATTAATGCACAGTGTTAGCATTCCCTTTACTAAATGTGATGCTAAAGATTGCTGCAAATAAGGATAAAACTGGAATTAACAAATTGGAAAGAAATGACATTTATAGAGTGCTATTGTGCAAATCGTAAACATTAAAATCATTCATTTTGGGTAAACCTCTTCTGCAAACCATTCCAAAGTCTACACATCCTTCCTCTAATGGGGAAAACCAGAACTGTTCATAATACCACAAATGCGGCCTAGCCAACGTCTTATGAAGCTGTCCTAACATGACTTCCTGATTCTCATTGCCCCACTGATGGTGCACTCCATATGCCCTCTTTACCATGGTAACTATTTGTGTTGCCACTTTCAGAGAGCGATGGTCTTGGACTCTAAGATCTCTGTCGATCAATGCTGTGAAGCGACTTGCCATTGCCTCTATACTTGCCTCTTACATTCAACCTCCCAAAGGAGGATTGTTCCCACTTGCATGGATTAAGCTCCATTTGCCATTGCTCTGGCCACTTCTGCAGATGATTTATATCCCTCTGTGTACTTTGACAGTCTTCTCACAGCCTTCATCACTTCCAATTCTGGTGTCAACTGCAAACTTACTAACCGGTCCATCTGAGGTGGACACAAAATGCTGGAGTAGCTCAGTGGGACAGGCAGCATCTCTGGAGCGAAGGAATGGGTGACGTTTCGGGTCGAGACCCTTCTTCACACCATCTACATTTACATCCAAGTGATTTATATAAGTTGGCACTCCACTGGGTCACGGACCTCCATGCAGAATAACATCCTTTCAATACAACCCTCCATCTCCTATGAGAAAGCCAAATCTGATTCCAAGCCACCAAGTTCCAGTGGATCCTATGCATCTTATGGGCCTGTCCCACTTACTACCAGCACCCATGGTGGTCACCCATGGTGGTCATCACATGTCTCCGAAAGTTTTCAACATGTTGAAAATCCAGCGGCGACCAGAACAAGGTACGACTGTGTCCGACTACTCACGACCACACAGGCTCCACCTCGCGACGTGTTGCCGGGTGTCGCCTGTATGGTCGTGAGTGGTCTTCTCAGTCGCCAAAAGAGTCGTAGCGTCTTTCTGGACGCCGCTGGATTTTCAAAATGTTGGAAAAAATTTCAGAAAAAATCGCGTAAGTGGGACAGGCCCATAACTCTTCCGCATCAGCCCACAATGTTACACTTCGTCAAACCCCATCAATGATTTGGATGAGAACGTCCAGGGCAAGATTAGCAAGTTTGCGGATGATACAAAACTGGGTGGTATTCATGCAGAGAGTGAAGATGGTTGTCAAAGATTGCAGCAGGATCTTGATCGGTTGGCCAGGTGGGCTGAGGAATGGTTGCTGGAATTTAATAGAGAAATGTGAGGTGTTGCATTTTGAGAAGTCTAACACGGGCAGGACCTACACGGTGAATGGTAGGGGTCTGGGGAGTGTTGTAGAGCAGAGCGATCTAGGAATGCAGGCACATAGTTTCTTGAAGGTGGCACCTCAGATAGATGGTGTGGTCAAAAAGGCTTTTGGCACTTCAGTCAGAGTACTGAGTATAGAAGTTGAGACATCATGTTGCAACTATATAATATGTTGGTGAGCCTGCATTTAGAGTATTGTGTTCAGTTCTGGGCACCGTGTTATAGGAAAGATATTGTCAAGCTGGAAAGAGTGCAGAGAATATTTACAAGGATGTTGCCAGGACTAGAGGGTGTGAGCTATAGGGAGGGGTTCATTAGGCTGGGACTCTATTCCTTGGAGCACAGGAGGCTGAGGGGGTGACCGTATAGAGGTGTATAAACTCATGAGAGGGATACATCGGGTAGATGCACAGAGTCTCTTGCCCAGAGTAGGTGAATCAACAACCAGAGGGCATCGGTTTAAGGTGAAAGGGGACAGAGTTTTTTGGGAATCTGGGGGTAACCTTTTTACACAAGGGGTGGTGGGTGTATGGAACGAGTTGCCAGAGGAGGTAATTGAGGCAGGGACTATCCCAATGTTTAAGAAGCAATTAGACAAGTACATGGATAGGACAGGTTTAGAGGGATATGGGCAATCGAAAGCAAGTGGGACGAGTGTAGATCGGACAGAAAATAGGTGCAGGAGTAGGCCATACAGCCCTTTGAGCTAGCACCGCCATTCAATATGATCATGGCTGATCATCCAAAATCAGTACCCTGTTCCTGCTTTTCCCCATATCCCTTGACTCCTTTGGCCCCAAGAGCTAAATGTAACTCTCTCTTGAAATCATCCAGTGAATTGGCCTCCACTGCCTTCTATGGCAGAGAATTCCACAGATTCACAACTCTCTGGGTGAAAAAGATTTTTCCTCATCTCAGTCCTAAATGGCTTACTCCTTATTCTTAAACTGTGACCCCTGGTTCTGGACTCCCCAAACATGTGGAACATTTTTCCTGCATCTTCCCTGTCCAATCCTCAAAGAATTTTATATGTTTCTACAAGATCTCCTCTCATCCTTCTAAATTCCAGTGAATACAAGCCCAGTCAACCCATTCTTTCATCATACGTCAGGCCTGCCACCCCGGGAATTAACCTGGTGAATCTACGTTGCACTCCCTCAATAGCAAGAATGTCCTTCCTCAAATTAGGAGACCAAAATTGCACACAATACTGCAGTTGCGGTCTCACCAGGGCCCTGTGCAACTGCAGTAGGTCCTCCTTGCTCCTAAACTCAAACCGCCTCACATTGAAGGCCAACGTGCCATTAGCTGTCTTCACTGCCTGCTGTACCTGCATGCTTACTTTCAGCGACTGATGTACAAGCACACCCAGGTCTCATTGCACCTCCCCTTCTCCTAATCTGACACCATTCAGATAATAATCTGCCTTCCTGTTCTTGCCACCAAGGTGGATAACGTCACATTCATCCGCATTACACTGCCCTGGGGATTTATCTGCCTTCAGTCCCAACAGTTCACCTAGCACCAATTTTTGACTAATGTGGATTCCCTTCAGTTCCTCCCTCCCACTAGATCCTCGGTCCCCTAGTATTTCCGGGAGATTGTTTGTGTCTTCCTTAGTGAAGACAGAACCAAAGTACTCGTTGAACTGTTCTGCCATTTCCTTGTCTCCCAATATAAATTCACCTGTCTCTGATTGTAAGGTACCTACATTCATCTTCACTAATATTTTCCTTTTTACGTACCTAAAGTCATCTTTGAATATTCCCCGCAAGTTTTCTTTCATGCTCTTTTTCCCCCCTCTTAATTAACCCCTTTGTCCTCCTCTGTTGAGTTCTAAATTTCTCCCAGTCCTCCAGTTTGCCGTTTCTTCTGGCCAATTTATATGCCTCTTCCTTGACTTTAACACGATCCTTGACTTCCCTCGACAGCCACGGTTGAGCCGCAACTACCCAGTTTTATTTTTTCGCCAGACAGGGAAGAACAATTTCTGGAGTTCGTTCATGCGGTCTTTCAATCTTCTGTGTAGGTCGGTGTGCGCGGGTTGGGCCGAATGGCCTGTGTTCACACTGTACGCCTCTATGTCTCTATAACACAATAACCCTATCCTCATCAATCACCTTTGTCACCTCCTCAAAAACTGGATTAAGTTCAAAAGACAAAGCAGCCATGCTGACTGGCCTTAATAATCCCATTCTCCGCCAAATGCAAGCGAATCCTATCCTGAAGAATCCTCTCGTGCAGCTTGGCAGGGCTCGCTGGCCTCAAATTTCCTGGATTGTCTCTTCTTTGGCAAAAAAGGGACAACATTGGTTACTTTTCCAGTCGTCCAGGACAACGCCCGTGGCTAGTAAAGATGTAGAGATCTTCGTCAATGCCCCTGCGATCTCCTCTCTTCCCATTCTTAAGATAGAATAACTTTAAATAACTTAGGATCGATCCCATCAGGACTTGGGGATTTCTGCACAAGGGCCCAAACACCACTCCTTTCTTCTTCCCAAATTGCTTTAGCATATTAGTATCCCCCACACTGATCTCACACTCCCCCGTGTCCTTCTCCTTGGTGAATAAAGTACAAAGTGAATTTACAGAAAACTCTGCTTTAAGTGTCGCCAATAGGTCAGGAGGACACATTATTGGCAACAATGCTGAATACAAGATTCATCTGTCAGCTCCTTATGCCAGTTTACCCACTAAACAAAAATCAGATTCATTTCTGGTTTCTGGAGGGTGAGCGACAGATTGCATTTCTATTCCTATTAGAATCCTAATTAAAGTAGATAGACACAAAGCGCTGGAGTATCTCAGCGGGACAGGCGGCATCTCTGGAGAGAAGGAGGGGGTGGCGTTTTGGGTCGAGGCCCTTCTTCAGACCGTCTCGACCCGAAACGTCACCCGTTCCTGCTCTCCAGAGATGCCGCTGAGTTTCTCCAGCAGTTTGTGTCTATCTTCGGTGTAAAAGCAGCAACGGCAGTCTCTTCCTACACATGATGTAGAGGACGTGGTCAGCTCTTTAGGCACATTCTCTGACTCTAAGCACAAAATCCCCTCCTTTGTCCTTGAGCAGTGCTTCCTTCTGTTCATTTACAACTAACAAAGGTTTGTGATTTCCTTTAAACCTACTCACCATCAGGCTATTAAACACTACAACTTCCATTAAGCTCTGAATTCCATAGACCATTATTGTTATTATTGCACTATTATTGTTTGTTTTTGTGCACATGTGAGTGTGAGTGTGAGTGTGTGTGTGTATATACACACACAGAACGTTTATCTCTCATTTATTATACTGTTTACATATTCTGTTGTGCGGCTGCAAGTAAGAATGTAATTCTTCCATCTGGGACATAGAGTCATAGTGTCCTAGAGTGATACAGTGTGGAAACAGGCCCTCCCCACATATCTCCCAGCTACACTAGTCGCACCTGCCTGCGTTTGGTACATATCGCTCCAACATGTCCCATCCATGTACCTGTCTAACTGTTTCTTAAGCCTCAACTACCTCTTCTGGCAGCTTGTTCCATGCACCCACCACCCTTTGTGTGAAAAAGTTACCCCTCAGATTCCTATTAAATCTTTCCCACTTCACGTTAAACCTGCGGCCTTCTGGTCCTCGATTCGCCTACTCTGGGCAAGAGACTCTGTGCATCTAACATGACAGATGACAATAAAACACTCTGGACCACAGCCTGGTCATTCTCTATTCTATCCTACGTTTGGACAGAAGACATAACATCTAGAAACAACATAGCACCAGATTCAAGAACAGCTTCTTCCCTGCCATTATGGGATTCTTGAAAAGACCTCTCAAATGCTAACACTGTATTACAATTTACCTTGTTGCATCCCTGCACTTTTTTTTTAACCACAGCTATATTCTGCATTATGTTTATTTTCTCTTTTGCTCATGAATAGTATGATCTGTCCGGGTCAGATGCAAAAAAAAGTTTATCTCTGTACCTTTGCACACATGACATTAGTAAATCAGTACCAATACCAATGTACTCACATCATCTTGACCCTTGCCACCTCTCCCTCACAGCTAGGGTGGCCAACTTTCTCACTCCCAAAAAAGGGACAAAGGGTCAAAAATACGGGACAAATTCCCGACGGCAATTCGTTGACCGACTGGGCCGTGGCTGGGTGAGTGATGAGTTGGCCCGGGTGCTGGACTGCACACACAAGCCCAGCCGGCGGGCCAGCTGAGGAGTTTTGGCCCGGCCCGCGTGAAGTCACGCACAAACCATCCGACTCGCGAGCCGATAATCGGCCATGAGAAGGAGGGGTGGTGGTGGTGTCGTCGGTAAGCGAAGGTCCGAAGGTCGGACAGCCGGCCGGGCTGCCGACCGACGGGGGCCACGGGCGAGGCGCTGCTGCTGCTGCACTCCATGGGCTGCACTACGTCGGGACGGGTGAGGCAGGGCCGGACACGGCGCTCCGACCCGACAGTCCCCTCGACCCGAGTAGTAGCAGTCAAATACAGGACAAAGGCGGTCCCGTATGGGACAAACCAATTTAGCCCAAAATACGGGATGTCCCGGCTAATACAGGACAATTGGCAACCCTACTCACAACTCCTCTGTCCTGGGCCTCCTCCACTGTCAGAGTGAAGCTAATCGCAAATTGGAGGAACAGCATCTCATATTTCGCTTGGGCAGCTTACAGCCAAGTGGTATTAATATTGATTTCTCTAAATGCAAGTAACCCTGCACTCTGCGCTCCCTCTCTCTCCATCCCTCCCCCACCCAAGTCGCACCAGGTTCCCGTTCCCACCTAGCAAACAGCTAACAATGTCTTGTTTGCTTTAACATTGTTACTTCTTTGCAAATCTTTACTTAATTCGCTCTATATCTCTCCACATCGCCGTCTATATCTCTCGTTTCCCTTTCCCTTGACTCTCAGTCTAAAGAAGGGTCTCGACCCGAAACGTCACCCATTCTTCCTATCCAGAGATGCTGCCTGACCCGCTGAGTTACTCCAACATTTTGTGTCTCTCTTCTGTCCTGATTCCCCTCCCTGCTTCATTACAATCTCCCTGCCTCTGGCCACCGTTTAGGACTGAACCATGGCTTGGAATCACTTATGAGGGTGGCGATGAATGGTTGGAATTCCCTCTGCCCAGCCTCCGAATAGCGATGCAATCTTTACTGGTGCTCGATAAACATTCACAACAGAAGCAATGATTCATTTTCGAATGTCTCATTGAAAGCCCGCAAGGGATTAGGTTAAAGAGCATCGACTTCAGCAGAAGTGAAACCGGGACTTCCCCTTTTTATGCTGAGCGGACTAATCACACAGGGGAGGATCTGAACCGTTCAGCCTCACCAGACGCCCTACATTTAGCTGGGACAATTGGTTTAATGCATCCCCTGTACTTTGAAGCTAAGAACCAGCTGGTAATCCCCAGTTACACTAATGCTCCCTGCATAGATTCCTTCAGAATTATAAAGTGGGCATGCGCATAAATCCGGCCAAAAAAAGACACAAAATGTTAGAGTAACTCAGTGGTCTGATGAAGAGTCCCGACACGAAACGTCACCAATCCATGTTCAACATAGACGCTGCCTGTCCCGCTGAGTTACTCCAGCATTTTGTGTCCATCTCCATGGATGCTGCCTGATACGCTGAGTTACTCCAACACCCTGTCTTTCCTATTTGTAAACCAGCATCTGTGGTTCTTCGTTTCCACATGGCTTTCGCCAACCCGCTTTGCATGGCGACGCCAGCAACAAAATGAACCAAAAAAAAAAAAATGTTTTTAATGAGTACAATAGACACAAAAAGCTGGAGTAACTCAGCGGGACCGGCAGCATCCCTGGAGAGAAGGAATGGGCGACGTTTCGGGTCGTTCCCGCCGCTCCGGGCTCACTCACTCACTCACACCTGCGGCGGTCCGGTTGGAGGTGGATTAAGTGCCGTATGCGACGGCTGATGGGGTGAAAAGCGAGGATTAGGGGGATTCAGTCCCTGTTGTGACTCAAAGGAAGGGGGAGCGAAAGGGGAGCTGCGGGGCACTGAAGAGACACGTGTGAGGGCCTCGTCTGTGATGGAAGGGGGGAACCAGGGGGGAGATGTCCTCGTTCTTTAGAGAGCGGGAGAGAGAGGGGTGAGACAGCAACCATGGTGAGAGAAATTTAGTTTAGTGTAGTTTAGTTTAGAGATACAATACGTAAACAGGCCCTTCAGCCCACCTAGTCCACACCAACCAGCGATCCCCGCTGACACTATCCAACACACACTAGGGACAATTTACAATTATACCAAGCCAATTAACCCACACAATGGCACAGCGGTAGGGTTGCTGCTTTTACAGCACCAGAGACCCGGGTTCGATCTTGACTACGGGTGCTGTCTGTACGGAGTTTGTACGTTCTCCCTGTGACCCGGGGTTTTCTCCGGGATCTCCGGTTTCCGCCCACACTCCAAAGACGTACAGGTTTGTAGGCTAATTGGTTTGGTATAAATTGTAAAAGAGTCTCTAGTGTGTGTAGGGTTGTGTTAATCTGCGGGGATGGCTGGTCTGTGCGGACTTGGGGAGCCAAAGGGCCTGTGTCTCTAAAACTAAAAATTATGTGAGTATGGGCCCGTCCCACTTAGGCGATTTTTTGGGCGTCTACAGGCCACTGCCACAAAATTTTCAACATGTTGAAAATTTTTCAGCAACAGTGGCGACAATCTTTGCTGCCGTAGGTTGTCGTAGGTTGTCGTAGGTGTTGTCGTAGGTTGGCGCCAGGTGTCATAGGTGGATTCCATTCCTGGCGGTTGCCGAAAGAGTCGCCTAAGTGGGACAGGCCCGTTAGGGTCTTGAAAGCATGGTTTCAAATGAGTTCATTACGATTGAAGGAGTTGAACCAGGAGAGCGTGATAACCCGCGAGTAGCACAGTGAAGATGAATGGATGCATTTCCAGCAGCAGGTGAAATGAAGCCCGTCCAGAATCTCGCTGCTTTATGGATATGGAAACACACGGCCTCAGCGTTAAGTTGAATCTGAAGTCCAAAACTCAAGGGCCATTCTGTTACTGAAATTTAATTTCAGTAGGTTGATAGGGAACAGAATGCAATCAATGCAGCAAATGGACTTTGTGAAAGGGATTAAAATTGTTGGCTGCAGTCTCCCTCAGCCCTCTGGCTCCTTCTCTTCCTTTCTCCTTTCTTCTCCCTGCCCCCCCACCCTACATCAGTCTGAAGAAGGGCTTTGGCCCAAAACGTTGCCTATTCCTTCTCCCCATAGATGCTGCTGCACCCGCTGAGTTTCTCCAGCACTTTTGTCTACCGTCCGTCTTCCTTTCCAATGTGGGTCCAAGGCTGGCTTAGTAACAGGTGGCGATGGTAGAGGGTTGCCTTCTCGATTGGAAGCCTGTGACTAATGTTATACAATAGGGGTCAATACCCTTTCTGTTTCTTATATATGTTAAAGATGCAGTTGTATGGTTAGACAGACACAAAACGCTGGAGTAACTCAGCGGGACAGGCAGCATCTCTGGAGAAAAGGGATAGGTGGCGTTTCGGGTCAAGACCCTTCTTCAGACTGGAATGGTTGTAGTGTTGGTTAGTTATTTGCAGATGACATGAAAATGGTGAAGTTGTTGGCAGCGAGAAGTTTAAGCTACAGATCACTTAGATGGGACAAATGCAGGTGGGATTTGATTTCAATAAATGCGATGAGGTTTATTTTATGGAGATCTAATACAAGATGGCATGTACTAGGACTCTAGGGAATGCTCGGGAAAAGAGGAGCCTTGATGCACACGTCCTTAGATAGTCTAACAGGACAGCATAGGGCGATAAGTTGGTGAAGAAATACTGGATGCTGCCCTTCATTAGCTATGGCACAGAATATAATAACAGGGAAGTTCATTGTATAATGTTTTGAAACGTTAGTATGGAAACAACTATAATATTGTGTATCATTCCGGTCACTTCTCGATATGAAGATGTGATTGTACTGAAGAGTTTGCAGAAGAGATTTACCAGAAGATAGACACAAAGTGCTGGAGTAATTCAGCGGGGGCGGGCAGCATCTCTGGAGAGGAATGGGTGACGTTTCGGGTCGAGCATCAGAACCTTGACGGAGATTAGACCTTCCAGCAATAATGAGAGGTTATATCGGCTGGGTTTGTTTTCTTTGAGGAGTTGAGGGAACTGAGGGAGGATTTGATGGAGGTAAACAAAACAGTGAAGGACATAGAGAGGTTGGACTCACCTCCCCATAGCAATCGTGTGTATCACCAGAGAACTTAGGTTTTAGAGTATGGGGTAAAGGATTTAAATGGGATTTGAAGAATATTTTCATCCCGTTAGCCATCTGGAACACACAGAGAGGGCGGATGCTAAACGCAGGTACACTCACAGCATTTAAGAAATACCCAGATGAGTATTTACTCCAGATGAGACCACACCTGGAGTATTGTGTGCAGTTTTGGTCCCCTAATTTGAAGAAGGACATTCTTGCTATTGAGGGAGTGCAGTGTAGGTTTACAAGGTTAATTCCCGGGATGGCAGGACTGTCATATGCTGAGAGAATGGAGCGCTGGGCTTGTACACTCTGGAGTTTAGAAGGATGAGAGGATATCTCATTGAAACATATAAGATTGTTAAGGGTTTGGACACGCTAGAGGCAGGAAACATGTTCCCGATGTTGGGGGAGTCCAGAACCAGGGGCCACAGTTTAAGAATAAGGGGTAAGCCATTTAGAACGGACCCAGGAAAACCGGCCGGTAGGTAAAATGCCCGCTAAACTTTATTATAAGTTGTCTGGCTTCTTAAAAGTGTCTCCACTCCTTCCCTTCTCCTCCCCTTCTCTCCCCTTCTGTCTCCCTTGTGTCTCCCTTTTCTCCCCCATCCCCCTCTCCCACCCCCCAGGTTCTCTAATGGACTTACTGCACTGTGGCAGCCGTTTATCTTCATCGCACAAACAGTGCTGCTCCGCTGTCCCTGGCCCCCACCTTTGCGATGTGTGTGTGTGTGTGTGTGTGTGTGTGTGTGTGTGTGTGTGTGTGTGTGTGTGTGTGTGTGTGTGTGCGCGGTCGGTCGATCCAGCTCGCAGTTTCAATGTGGGCGGTCGATCCAGCTCGAGGTTTTCCAGGCGAGTGCCCTCGAGCTTGAAGGTCGACGCCACTCTTCTGGACTCGAGGATTAGGTCGCCCAAGTGGGACAGGCCCTTAAGGGCGAACAATCGCAGGGCTGGTTTTTTTTTTTTTTTTAACTCATTCAATCCCCAGACGTGGCACTGATGTTCCACTCACACCTTGTCGTAAGGTCATAAAGTCACAAGTGATAGGAGCAGAATTAGGCCATTCAGCCCATCAAGTCTGCTCTGCCATTCAATCATGGCTAATCTACCTTTCCCTCCCAACCCCATTCTCCTGCCTTCTCCCCATAACTCCTGACACCCGTACTAATCAATAATCTATCTATCTCTGTCTTAAACATATCTACTGACGGCCTCCACAGTCTTCTGTGGCAAACAATTCCACAGATTCACCACCCTCTGACTAAAAAAACTCCTCCTCATCTCCTTCCTGAAGGAACGTCCTTTAATTCTGAGGCCATGACCTCTGGTCCTAGACTCTCCCACTAGTGGAAACATCCTCTCCACGTCCACTCGATCCAAGCCTTTCACTTCCACCGGTCACTTCCACCAGTTGAACATTTGCTTCGGACCAAGCGTGACACTGAACTGCCAAAGTAAGTAATTAAGTAAGTAAGTTTATTGGCCAAGTATTCACATACAAGGAATTTGCCCTGGTGCTCCGCCCACAAGTAACAACATGACTTACAGTGACAGTTACGAATGACTAACAATAGGGGGCGCCATCCTGTCCATTTTAATTTTTAGTTGGTGGAGTTTTTATCTGTTTTTCCGGAGTCCTTGTCATTTATCATGTTGGGGGTGTGGGGGGTGGGGGAGGAGGAGGGGGGAAACAGCTTTCTAGGTTCTCCCTACCTGGTGGGAAGAGGCAGCGTTTCCCCTGGCCTGCACCTTCCTCGCGGCCAACCAGCGGGCCTGGATCGGCGTTCCCGGGGCGACCGCCCAGAACCACGGCTGGGGTGGGGGACACCTGGGGGGGAACGGCCCGCTGGAGCGTCATCGCGGCGATGCCTTGCCTGGGTCGCCGCGCTGGAGCCCGGTGAGCTGAGGGCCGCCGACAAAAAAACAAAACAACGAAGGCGAGCTGCGTGTGACAGTGGAGCGGGCCAGCTGCGGGCGGCGGCGCTGGAACTTTGGCATCGGTGAGCCTCCACCCCCAGTGGTGAGCTCCATCCGGCGGGCCTGTAGCCTCGGCAGCCGCTGGACTCCGGGCTAAGAGGCGGCCGCTCCAGGTGTCCCGAGCCACTGAGAGGGTTCTGCGACAAACGGCCTGGAGCATCGGGCCTCCTAGCGGCGACTGGAGGGCCCAATAGGCCCCGACCTATGGGTGAACTGGGGATGGGACTGGACTTTGCTGCCTCCCCCGCACAGTGGGAACCATTGTGTGGGGGATGTTTCTATGTTTACTGTTAAATCCTATCATGTTGTGTCTCATCTTTATTTGTGTCCTGCAATGGCAAATCAGATTTCACTGCCACCAACCGGTGTACGTGACAATAAATGTCCTTTGTCCTTTGACTCCGAAAACACTAAACATTAATAATAATAATAATAATAAAACATTAATGAAGGCGCTGCTTTGGACAGTGATCAGTGAGTGCGAGGGTAGAACTGCCATGGAGCTGCTGTATAGAAGGAATGGTGAGGGGGTGGGCGGTGGCAGGGGTTTACCGCTCTCTCTCTCTCTCTCTCTGTCAAACTTTCCCTCAGCAACAGTACAAACAACGACCGATGGAATCGAAATGCTGGAGTAACTCAGGCAGCATCTCTGGAGAGAAGGGATAGGTGACATTTCGGGCCGGGACCCTTCTTCAGGCCTTCTTCGATGAATGGAAAAACCCCCCCCCCCCCCCGATGTCTCTTTACAATTCGCGAGATCCTCCCAAGTGTATTCTTGATGACTAATTGATCTTCGTTCATTAATTCAGTCTGTGGGTGACGTGCGTTCAGTCACGGATGAGGCTGGAAGGCATTTTGCGGAGGCAAGTGCATCTTCTGTCCACTCTGCTTCCCGACACGTCCCCATTGCAAACCCATTCACTTGTGAGTAATGATGCCTGTTAATACGAAACAGCGCCGAATGAGCCATCCCCAAACACAAAGAAGACCGTTTGAATGCTTCTGGTTGTCATTGATTGTAATGCGTAGGAAGGAACTGCAGATGCTGGTTTAAACCGAAGATAGACACAAAATGCCGGAGTAACTCAGCGGGACAGGCAGCATCTCTGGGGAGAAGGAACGGGTGACGTTTCGGGTCTAGACCCTTCTTCAGACTCAACTTCAGACATAATCCAGTTCTGACGGATCCCACCTGAAAGGTCCAACATTCCTTCTCCCCAGAATGCTGCCAGTCCCGCTGAGTTACTCCAGCACTTTGTGTCTGATCGATTGTAATCATGTATTGTCTTTCCGCCGACTGGATAGCACGCAACGAAGCCTTTTTCACTTCTTATAAACATAGAAACTAGAATTAGGTCGTAGCAGGACATTCCGGCCCTTCGAGCCTGGCACCGCCTTCAATATGATAAAAAAAAAAAAAAAAATGGGGAAAAAAAAAAAAAAAAATATATATATAAAAAATATTTTTTAAAGAAAAAACTGGCGATCACCAACTAAAGTGATCCTGTACCTGCCATTCCTCCATACCCCCTGATCCCCTCAGCCACAAGGGCCACATCTAACTCCCTCTTCAATCTGGCCAAACGAACTGGCCTCAATTTTTCTACCTTCTGTGGCATAGAATTTCCACAGATTCACCCTCTCTTGTGAAAAAACGATTTTCTCGTCTCGGTCCTAAAAGACTTCCCCCTCTCCTTAAACTGTTGTGACCCCCCTGTCCCCTGGACTTCCCCAACATCGGAACAATCTTCCTGCATCTAGGCTTCCAACCCTTAAAATGTTGTAAGTCCTATTCGATCCCCCCCTCAATCCTTCTAAATCCAGCGAGTACAAGCCGAGGCTATCCAGCCTTTCTTCATATGGAAGTCCGCCATCCCATACTTCTTTCTTGCGGTGTTGGCCGTGCACAGCTGAAGTGTAAGTCAACTTGTTCTGTTTTGACCTTCCCGTTTGTGCACGCCAGTTTGATTGCCGTCCAGCATTCACGGCACCACGCTACACGTTGGTACAATAAACAAACCTGAGTTCACTCCCGAATGCCGACATATCTGCCTCCACATATTTCCATGGCAGCATTGTGGTGTTGTCTTTGTACCCGGTGCAGACGGGCCATTATAAGATTTAGTGGAGAACACAGCGCCTCCTTCTCACTCTAGGCCCCAGCATCTCCAGCCTCCTCCGTTCCCCTGCAGACCGTCCCAGCTGAGGTTCGGGGCAAAGGGGGAGGAGAGGTGAAACCGGGACCCGTCGCAACTGAAAAGGGGCTTGCGTGCGAATGCCTGTGAAACAAAACAAGAAACGATTCGCCGCCCATGGGGAAAACGGTTTTTCTTCTTAAAAAAAAAAGTGCCGACCTCCTGGGAAACGAAATGCAACGAAACCATCCACATTGCACACCCGTAGCAAAGACGGCTTCCCAAAGCTGCCTGGTGCTTTCCCCCACCTTCCTTGGGTATATTTGGATCACGACATGCGAACCCGCATTTTGAAACCAAAAGTTGACAACAAAGAGTTGGCAACCCAGCGGGCAGGCTGCATCCCCGGAGAGAAGGAATAGGGGAGTGTTCAGTCGGGACCCTGAGTCTAAAAAAACAGTCACCCATACCCTTCTCTCAGAGATGCTGCCTGTCCCGCGGTGAGTCACTCCAGCTCTTATGTGTCGATCTTTCGCTTATCAACCAAGCATCTGCAGGTTCCTCCTGAAACAAAAACAAAAAAAAAAACAACTTTGCAACTTACACGAAGGGGTTTCCAGAGCGATTAATTCCGGCCTCTCACCAGCATGCTGGAGTCAGCGTTTATTAGCATGTTATTAGATAGTCTTGCGACAGTGTTGGCCAGCCCCCCCCCCCAGAATGCACACACGCGAAGTCGCGTGGCTGTGACAATTCATCACTGCTAATTTGTTGGAGGTCACGGATTAAGAGGCGGACAGTGAGCTCTGTCAAGAACGCTAGCTCTCTCCGCCTTTTCCTTGTCTTTTCCCGATTTAGGGGGAGAGGGGAGGGAGGGGGAGAGGGAGGGCGAGGGGCGAGTGGAGAGGGTGCGAGGGGAATAGGAGAGAGGGGCGAGGGGAGAGGGGAGAGGGGCGGCAGGGAGAGGGGCGAGGGAGGAGGGCGAGGAGAGGGGATCGTGATAGGGAGAGGGAGGGGGTGAGGGGGAGATAGGGGCGATGTGGAGAGGGAGAGGGAGAGGGAGAGGGGCGAGGGAGAGGGGCGAGGGAGAGGGGCGAGGGAGGAGGGGGAGAGGGGAGAGGGCGAGGGGAGAGGGGCGAGGGGCAGGGAGGAGGGGAGAGGAAGAGGGTAGAGGTGAGAGGGGAGAGGGGGGGAGAGGGAAAGGGGAGAGGGGCGAGGGAGAGGGGCAAGGGGAGGAGGGATAGGGGGAGAGGGGAGAGGGGAGAGGGCAAGGGGAAGAGGTAGAGGGGAGAGGGGAGAGGGAGAGGGAAAGAGGGGCGGGGAGGGGAGAGGTAGGGGGGGAAGAGGGGAAGGGGGGAGGAGAGAGGAGGGAGAGGGGAGGGAGGGGGGTGGGGGAGGGGGGAGGGGAAGGAGGGGAGAGGGGAGAGGGGAGCTGTGTTCGCGGTCGCGGATGTTTCCCGTTGT